>PVJC01009225.1:0-46346 GCA_004026665.1 Murina feae | reverse complement strand
CCGCCCCGCCGCCTCTTTCCTGCTCCCCGTCCCACTACCTTACTTTCCCGCTCCCCGGTGCCCTGCAAGGGGCCTGGGAAGCCCATCAAGCAGGCCACTGACCCCCGCTGCCTCTTTCCCACTCCCCGATGCCCCTCCAAGGGCCTGGACAGCTGCCAAGCAGGCTGCCAACCCCCTGCCACCTCTTACCCGCTCCCCAGTGCCCCGCAAAGGGCCTGGGAAGCCCACCAAGCAGGCTGCCGACCCTCTGCCGCCTCTTACCCACTTCCCGGTGCCCTCCAACCCTGCCGCCTTTTTCCCACTCACGGGTCCGCCCTGCAGCTGCTCTGTGCACTCTGGGGGTCCCTCAGCCTGGCCTGTGCCCTCTCACAGTCTGGGACCCCTCTGGGGATGTCCACTTGCTGGCGTGCCTGACCAGCCTGGGTGAGGGGCTGATGGCTGTCTCCAGGCTGGCCAAGCCCCCCAGGAACGTCCCTCACCCCATTGGGTTGTGGCCAGCGTGGGTGATGGGCTGATTGGCGCTTTCAGGCTTTAAGGCTGCTCACAGCTCTCATTGACCCAATGTCCCAGCAAGGATGGCTGGACGCAGGTTTCAGGGGTTTGTTTATCTTCTATAATTGATGCTGTTCCTTTAAGGCCTAGGGTTTATCTTCTATAATTGATGCTGTTCCTTTAAGACCTGGGGTTTGTTTATCTTCTATAATTGGTGCTGTTCCTTTAAGGCGAGGCCTAATAAGAAGCTTCAGCTCCCGGCTTCTATAACGACACAATGTTACTCTTAGGCTCAGGCCCGGCTTCCTTCAGCTCCCGAGGATTCTATGATTTATACATTGTTGCAAAATGTTTTCTTCTGTTTTGCTCTGAGGCAGGCTAAGCCAAGCCCGTGCTCAGGCATTTTCCCTTTCGCTCCTGCTGCAAAGGACGCTGCCATTTACTCCGTGAGTGGCGGCCGCCATGTGGACTGGGCTAATTTGCATACAGTCGCTCTGATTGGCTGTTGGGCATCCCAGAGAAACGGTTAATTTTACTATTCCGCTTTTATTAGTTTAGATATATACTACGCATACACATGTGTATATAACATATGTATCATATAACATATATATATTATAATAATATCTATATACACATAGTGGTAATACACACATTAGTAAATAAACAAACATATAGCATTAAAGATCAAATTGAGATTACCATTCCCCAATCCTGTCTCACCTATTTTGATTCAACATTTGGAATGTCACCAACGGATATGGAGCTGGGTGGCATGTGGGGCAGGGAAATGTCCATTGCAAGAAACTTTGACCATTTTGAAATTGGACTTTAAAACACCATTTTCTGGACCCACCACCAACTGCTTGTCTACTGATTCATTACTACACTAGTAAGAGTTTCAAGTCCTCATAATTTTCTGGGTTTTAATATTTTCTTAAAACTTACTACATGGAAGATGGGCTTAGAATGTAATCCACTGAGGAAAAGGAAAAAGCAAAGGGCATCTGCCTGTTAATGATGGTGATATTTAACACTTACCAAACACACATAATGGACCAGAACTGTTTTTTTTTTAATCCTCACTCACCCAAGGATATGCTTTTTATTGATTTTAAAGAGAGAGAAAGGGACAAACAGAGAAACATTGATGTAAGAGAAACATAGACTGGTTGCCTCCCAAAGGTGCCCTGACTGGAAATTGAACCCACAATCTAAGTATATACCCTGATCTGGAATCGAACCCACAACCTTTTGATGTATGAGATGACACTGCAATCGCCACCCAGACAGAGCTAGACCAAAACATTTTTGAGAAAGGTGCATTCATTTCATTTTCACAATAACTCCACGAGTTAAGTACCTACCCCCTTAGAAATGAGAAAAAGGAGGGATATAGTGTTCCCTCACAATTATAACTTGCTCACAATTCCTAACCAGCAACTATTCTGCCAGACTCCAACTACTGCACCATCCTGCCCTCCAGAAGGAACCATAACATTACCAAGCTAGGACAACACTTTTCATCAAAAATATGAGTGCTAGAGACATGAATTTACCTTCTAACATCAGGGTACTAATTTGAGTTCTAGAGAGTCAGTTAAGAGATGTTCACCTATCAGTATGAACATGGGTTTAAATGTGATATGGATAAAACTATAAGAAGATCTGCCACAAAGGGGACTTCCATGAGAATTTTAAAAAGATAAAGCGAAATAACAGGACAATGTCCAGGAAGCTTGGCATCTCCCCCACTACTTCAGAGATTAACATGCCCTGATACCTTAGCATATCGTCATCCACAACTGCATCCGATGTGATACGAAGCATGGCTATACTAGATTTATCTCCTTGGCAGAGAATTCAAAGCCCCTGGCAAGGCTCTAGCCTACATTTTCAGCCATATTTACCACCTTTTTGATTTTTGAATAGAAAATGTGATCTGAAATTGTGCCCAAACATATTTTCTAAAAATTAAACTTTTTAAAATAATTCTACAGTTCACAGTTCCAACATAGCTAAAAAACAAGTGGGATTTTTTAAACCAAAATTTTTAATTCAGCTTTGCAAGTTAAACAGGATAAAAAGAATTAAAAGGTAAAGGAACTCTAGAAAAATATTTGCCACCCACAGAACTAAAAGACTAACAATCTTAATACATAAAAAGCTTATATAAATTGATGAGAAAACATTATACTCTAATAAAATAATGCCCGAAGACATAGACAATTCACACAAAAAAGTTAAATGTTTACTGAGCGTGGGGGAAATGTTCTATCTCATTAGTGATCAAAGAAATGCAAGGATGAACAGAATCCTTTTGTAGACAGATTCTTTTGTGGAGCACAATTTCCATTGTTGGTTTCCAAATGAATTTTTATAGAAAAAAAATAAAATAGACTATCCCTCTACCTTCAGGGAGACAGCAAACACCAGCATTGGCTGTCTGGGAGAAAATGTTCAACTTCATTTCTGAAACCTTTAGCAACTTTGTGTGGTTCTGGAAAACACAGGAGGGGCAGTTGAGAAATTAGATTTTCTCATAAGCAAAACAAAAATAATCATTTTGTGAGAGCATGAGATTTACAATTTCTGGTTATAGATCTTTTGGTCTGCTGAGCCAGGATTCTAAGCTCATGGGGGGTTTTGCATGTGATAATTAGATGTTATTAATGAGTTGACATATATAAGATGAGTAGGGGCCTGGTGCACAAAAATTTGTGCACTCGGGGGGTCCCTCAGCCTGGCCTGTGCCCTCTCGCAGTCTGGCACCCCTCTGGGAATGTCCACCTGCTGGTGTGCCTGGCCAGCCTGGATGAGGGGCCGATGTCTGCTTGCAGGCTGGCCAAGCTCCCCAGTGGGGACCCTCACCCAATGGGGGTGTGGCCAGCCTGGGTGAGGGTCTGAGGGCCATTTTCAGGCTTCCCACAGTCCCTTCAGGGTTCAGGTCACTACTGGGGTGCCTGGTCAGCCTGGGTGAGGGGCTGAGGGCCATTTTAAGGCTGCCCACAGCTCCCATTGACCCAACATCCCAGCGAGGCTGGCTGGAATCAGGTTTCTGGGGTGGATTTTCTATAACTGAAACTTTGTTCCTTTGAGCGGAGGCCTAGGCAGGCAAGGAAGCCTCCTGTTTGCTTCAGCTCCGTGACTTCTATAATTGAAACATTGTTTCCTTGAGCAGAGGCCCAGTCTGCTGAGGCAGGCAGTTTCCTCCAAACAGAAGCCTCCTGTTTGCTCTAACTCCATGGCTGCTGGCCGCTATCTTGGCTGGGTTAATTTGCATACAACCAATCTGATTGGCCGGCGGGCGTGGCTTGGATGGTGGGCGTGGCTTGGTGTCTCAGAGTGATGGTTAATTTGCATAATACTCTTTTATTAGATTAGATTTTAAATAGATAAACTATATACTTTTATAATGATTTTGATTAATTGATATTAATTTTTTAATCTTCCAAATCAGCCTCTCTCTCTTCTCTCTTTTTCTCTTTCTCTGTCACACACACACACATACACACACATTCCTAACACATTTTTAAAGGGCCAAAAATAACATTATTCTCTTTAGAACAAAAAGCAAACATGTCTTCTTTGAATGTCAGCGAAAATTGTTTTGGAACTGATATTCCAAAGACAATGGGAGTCTTCTTCCTACTGACCACACACATTCAAGAAGATCCCACATGAAGCAGCCAAGAGGAAAGAAAGATGTGTCTGAGCCATCAGATCCATCCTGAGGCGAAGCAAAATGAATGACAGTGAATGCCGCCAGCCAGTGCAACCTCACGTCTGAACCTGATATAAACCAGTGTCTCCACACGAAGACCTTCAGGGCATTGTGTCTTCATTGTGGTTGTTCCGGATGTAAAGTGAAGACAAATCCTTCCCAGCAGCAGGAATCGTCAGGTATTTTTAGTCAGCCTCATTGTAACCTATACCCTTCCACTGGGCATGAGTCAATGCTGACAGTTCTTAGAATTGTGTCATCAGGATTCAGACTGTGCCTCACACGCGGCAGCATTGTTCCTGATGACTCATATTCCAGAGTTCAAAGACAAATGGATTCTATCCGAGGGGCTCGTGCTTTCCTTCATCCTTTATATTAAGTCAATCGAAAGTTCTGGCAGCACACGCATCTGTGAATGTCAGCTCGCATTCACCAACATCTCAATCACAGGCTTGGCTTTGGCGTGCAAGAGTTTAAACGTGAACTCAGTTATTAAATGCTGCCACTTGACTCACATTCTACAAAAACACATAATCAAAGTAGTGGGGCGGGGGGGGGGGGGGGGATGAAGAATCAGATACCAGCATCATAAATGGATTTCCTTTCACTTCTATGGACACTCTTCTTACCTCGTTAAACTCAGAATTCATCCAAGCCACCCCTTCCGCTTGTGCACTATGATGTCATATCTCCTCATCTCCACTCCTGGGAGCACTTTACTATTTTAACGGGGTGAGAAGATTCAATAGCAAGGGTTCTGTGTTGCCTCCTGAGGCCCCAAACATAATTTTGTTGGCAAAGTGATGAGGCTGCTGGAGCTGGAGGAGCAGGGGCCAGTGCCAAGCAATGAGGGACCTCATCAGAGTTCAGAACTCTGACTTCTTTGAAACTGTGACAAGAAAGAAAGAAAGCAAACTGAGCCAACAGTCCAGCTTTCAAAGCACCAAGGCAGTTGGGTTTATACACAAAACCAGACAGAGGTCAGAAGAGATGCCCCCAAGGTGCCACAAGTATAAAAGAGAAGAAACGCTTCACATTGGGGATAAAAGGCACCAACCCCCAGGCTCTGCTTGCCCCTGTCAATTTCAATCTTTCACCTAAGCGAGCGGTGGTGGTAGAGCCCAGAGAACTCATTGCAGCCTGCATCCCAGTAGCTGTCTCACGTCTTCCCACCACGGGCACCAAGGCAGCGCTTCGGGAAAGACAGCGCTTAACCCACTAGAAAATCCTACAGAAGGTGGCATAAGCACACCTTCATCGCAG
The DNA here is from genome assembly GCA_004026665.1 of Murina feae. Lineage (NCBI taxonomy): Eukaryota > Metazoa > Chordata > Mammalia > Chiroptera > Vespertilionidae > Murina > Murina feae. The sequence continues at coordinate 40,867 of PVJC01009225.1, read as the reverse complement.
AAGCTCTTCAGCTGCAGGCAAGATAAAGAAGGTTGGTCAGATACACAAACACAGCCCGGCTGGCTTGGTTCAGTGGTTGGGCGTCAACCTATGAACCAGGAGGTCACAGGTAGATTCTTGGTCCCAGCCCAGGTTGCAGGCTCACTTGGTCCCCAGTGGGGGGCATGCAGGAGGCGGAGCCAAGCAATTATTCTCTCTCATTGATGTTTCTATCTCTCTCTCCTTATTCCTTCCACTCTAAAATCAACAGAAAATATATATTTTAAAAATACACAAATTCATGATCAGAACAGAACAAGAGAGTCCAAAATCCACATATGAAGAGTTGTTTCATTCTCACATAAGGTTTTTTTAAAAATAAATACAGGACTCCTACCATTAGCAACATGGATGGACCTGGAGAGCATTATGCTAGGCGAAATAAGCCAATCAGGGAAAGATACATATCACACGATCTCACTCATTTGTGGAATATAACGAACAACATAAACTGATGAACGTAAGTAGATACAGTGACATAGAAGCATCGAACAGACTGTCAAACATCGGGGAAGGCAGGGGAGGGTGGGAGTGTGTGTTTGGGGGGTGGGGGTGGGGGTGGGGGGGTGGAGTAAGTGATCAACCAAAGGACTTATGTGCGTGCATATAAGCATAACCAATGGACACAGACAGTAGGGGGGCAAGCGCATGTGCTGGGGGCAGGAGCAGCCAGGGAGAGGTCAATGGGGGGAAAAGGAAACATATGCAATACTTGGAACAATAAATAATTTAAACTGTTTTAAAAAGTCAATCACATTAAAAAAAATTAAATACTTCAATCTTGTGATAATGTACATTTTTGTTCTTCAACAGAGTATTAGTGAAGTCCATCTTTCACTCATTCTAAATATGCTATCAATGACTATACTGGATTAAAAATTCTAAAATGTGGTCAGGAAATGCTTTTGAGCAACTATAGAGCCCTGGTAAGGAATGCGAGTGGCTGGAACATACCCATCTTTCTTGCAATTCTGTCATTATTATTTCAGACAACCTCTTAAGATTTGTATTTACCCAACTATATAAAGTGAGAGTTTGGGGTCAGACATATAAAAGTCCATCTTAGCTTTGCATTTTGAAGACCTCTGCTGAACTCTGTGTAGCCACTAACTAGATTTATGGTCTTGGTCCAATAATTTAACATATGATTCAATTTTTAACTTTAGAAAATAAAGATAGTTATTCTTTAACCTCTTAACATTATTGGACAAGGAAATATACTCTACAAATGCAAATATTTTTCAAGAGGTCAGACATATTATACATGGGTAAGATGGAATTAAGTGTGGGACTCAGATGAATCTGGTTTTTGCTTATCACTAATAACACAACACTGACAAGCAACATTAAACACACTACAAAGCTTGGATCCTGCTGGTGACATGATGAGAAATGCCTATTGAACCAATGTAAAAATCTCAGTAAGACTATAATATCATTCTTATTAGTAGCTCATGGCAAAAAATCAGTATTACTCTACCATTTCATCGAATAACAATTTAAAAGTAACATCATTATAGAAAAATAAAGTGCACTTATATTTCAAAGAATTACAGTAGTGATATGTTAAAGAAGAAAAATAAAACTTTTCAAAGACAGAAAATAGAATTATAAATTAATTATTATTGGGTTTGGTCATATGAAATAGCTGGTATTTGACTATGTTTGCCATACCAAAATGGCAATTTCACATATAGACTTCTTATCATATTTGATAATAGGATTCCCATCATATTTCTGCATATCTACTCTAATAAAAGAGTAGATTAACCATCACTCCGAGACATCTAAGCCAAGCTCACCAGCAATCAGAGCTATTGTATGCAAATTAACCATTAAGGATGGCAGTTAATTTGCATACACGGGAGAGTAAAGACTAAAGACAGCGTAGAAGGAAGCCAAGTGCTGCAGAAGGGAGCCAAGCGGTGGAGAAGAGAACGGAGCCGAGGCAGAGGAGATAGTGAAGAAGAGAGGGAGAAGCAGGGGTGGGATGGGAAGCCGAGGCAGCAGAGATGGGAGGGAGTTGAGGCAGCAGAGATGGGAGGGAGCCAAGGCAGGCTTCGATCCCTTCTCTGCTTCGCTCTGGCTCAGGAAGCCCTATTTTGCAGGAATCTTCCTGCAATGGGCTACTAGTGAGTCTATATATATGAATGCAGAAGTCACCTTAGAAAAAAACACTAAGCCATAAAAACATGATCTATATTATTTTATCACTCTTCTTTTGTCACTGAGCTAAATGTTTTACCTCACAGCAAACTGATGTGGTAGATACTAATACTAATTCATTTCAAATGAGGAAAGTGAAGTATAGTACACTTCAGTACCAGGACATGGAGCCTAGCAGAATTGACATTCAAATGCAGTCTGCCCTAACCCTGACCTTGGCCTCCCAGTTGAAAAGAATGGATACCACTAAAAGCATGCAGAGTAGTGGATGTTATGAACATATGGAAAGCTGAATGGTGGGAACGCCCAGAAAATGGGAAACTGAGAGGGAGAGTTGTAGCATTTATTCATTACTGTTGAGCGGAAAGGAACCTGCACAGCTTACTGAGCAAAATCCCCTCAAGGTGAGACGGGCACATCAGCTTATCATGGCTGCAAAGTATCTCACTATTATAATCATCAAAACTAGCTCCCCTTGTTCTAATTCCAGATCCAAAGCAAATGATCACAATTGGACTTCCATGTAGGCTTGTCAAGAAAGAGAATGTACTAATGTTTTAAACCAAACATTCGGTTTTCATGGCATTATAAATGGAAAGATTGATGCTCTATCTGTCTCCAAGGGACATGACTACTCTTACCTGCCATAAGATCAAGCCACAAACTACACAGCTAATGTGGCATATAGTGAACACCCTCCCTCAAGGTACCGTCCTACCCTGAGGACATGTCCAAGTGGCCCCTCTAGGCAAAACTGTAAAAGCTTTCAAACTGTTTTCTAAATTAATTTAAAATAATAAACTGGTCAAAAAGTAGCACCACATATAAAAATTCACTGGAGTCCACGTTCAAAATTACTACAAAGAAGGGAACCAAAAGTTTATACCAAAAGTTTGTACTTTTGAACCAAAAATAACATATGTGATTCATTCAGTGCAGATGTCCTTTACCTTTGTAGAGCTTCGTGAATAGTAGGCTCCATGGTCACCCTAAAAACAAAGAAATAAACATTTAGAAAACATGAAAGAATGTTGTATATTTACTATGACAGTTTACAAATGCTTATTATTAACGGACTTGAAAACATAGGAAGTGCCTTAAAGGGGACCACAAAGAAAAACAGGAAGCACGATGGCTTATAGTAAAAGAAGTCTGCAGAAAACGCTTAGGTAATTACACAATAAAGAAATGTCCTGACATAGGCACATCAAATCAATGGCATTGACAATCTGGATAAAATTTCTAAAAATGAAGTTGTGCCAAATACATAAAAAATGGAACTCTGAGCTTAAAGTGGATATGCTCATGACATACAACCTAATCCTTATAATAAAGATCACACAAAACCAGTTTTCCTCTGGGTGAAAATGCTGGCAGAGTCAAACACTTGCTCTTCACAGTTATTAGGAGAAGCCCATTTTCTCTCTCAAACTTCATTACCCTAAATATTGCCAAGCAAGGTCCAGACAAACAAGGCATGTAAAAGCCAGAAACCTGATTATGTAAGAGACGATATGGTACCTATAACTTCATTAAGGAATAAAAATAAGAAACTATGGACCACAATGAAGATTAGGGCTGACTTTCTGCTTTTACAAAATGCTAACTTTATTATATCTGGGGGGAAATGCATTTAGCTCATTGTTTAGTAAGACACAGTAATATGTGCAAGTGTAAATTATCCCAACTGGTATCAAAGTTTAAATGTGTAGAATGTGAAGAAAGGGAAATTCTACTTTGTACCTTTAGCTCTAACGATGCTTGCATTAGTTAATTCAACTCAACCAAAGCTATATAAGTTGACACCACAAAAGTTATTTGATCCTGTGAGCTTTTATAAATCCACTATCAAAAAATAAAAAATTAATTCTGAAATTTGAAGTTTCTAGTTTAGGTTCTGATAAAGAAAATAAACATTTCTAAAACCTTACTTTATTCTTAGTATTCAGCCATATTTACTTATTTAACCTTCACAAAAATTTCTAAAATGGTAACTTCAATAATGTTTTAACCCTAAAAGCAATATGTATTCATTGTAGAAAATATGCAACATATAGAAAATAAAACCCAATCATGATCACACCACTTAAAACAAAATTAGTATCTTCTGTTGTTCCCTTTCAATATACACAGGTCACACGCATATGGTGTTTTAAACAAGATTAGGATTATACCACATACCCAGTATATACTGTCTTTTTCTCTTAACACTGAATCATCTTTATACATAACAGTCTTCAACAGTCTTTATCATTGTATCCCAATCTTCATATTCACAAGGGAAACGTCTGTTTAAACATTTACTAATATTTATTATTTAAGTTGCTTTTCTTTTTGTCTAGTATACCTAACATCATCATAATATCTCTGTACAAAAATCTTGACATTTTATCCATAAGTGAAATTCACCAAAATAAAACCTAGAAGAAAAGGCATAAACTTTTTCCACGGCATCTGTGTACAGTCTGTCCACGAAATGGACAATTAGTAGGGTAGCTTGGTTCCTATTTCTCAAATATTCACAAATGTATCTTAACATTTTTATAAAATACTTTTTATTTCATAGTAAAAATGGTGTCTACTTTTAATTTTCTTATCATTATTTTTTTCTTATCAAAATCTGAATAATTTTTTAACTTATGGTGATTATCTTATTGCTTTTGATCATTTTTGCTTAGGAAATTTGTGGTTTTCAAATTACCTCGCATTATATGCTCAATTAGGCAGCAACAGGACATGAACCTAGGACTTTTGTTGTCAAATCCAAAATTCTTCCTGTTCCCTGACGCTGACTCCTGCAGTCCCTAGAACCATTGGTTACTCAACTTGTACGATTCTATTACAGCCACAGAGACCATCATGCTTTATTTCTCAGCAACTGTTCTCCAACAAGACAATTCTCAAATACAGGGCAATTACTCCAAGGCTGCCCCACACAATCCTTGTTTCTTCCTTGACTGAACCATCTCCCAAGGTAACAAGCAAGAAAATGTAGGCCACATCATACCTGAGCTTATAAAGGCTACAAAGGCTAAATAAAGTAGATGGGCCATCATTTATAATAACTGTATACAATCTTATGAATAGTTTCCTTTAAATAATGGCTCTATTTCCAAGAAGATCTTGAATTTGTGACTTTTCCAAAACTAACATATTCCTCATTATATGTCTGACAAAAAAATAGGTATAATTTTGATTCACACTCGATGGCTATTGTGTTGGCTGCTGTCATTTTTTTAATTTGACAATCTAAAGGAAAAGAGATCAATGCCCCTGACTGAAGAGTCAAGTGTTGCACATTTTTAAAATACTTGCAGCACCTGGGTTTAAAACTACTGATATAAAATAAAGGAGCTAACCCTTGTATAATACTCACTATGTATTCTATTCTAAAAGCTTTACCGAGTATCATTTCATTTGACTCTCATCCAACAACCCTATGAAGTTGGTACTTTTATTATCTCCTTTATACATATAAGGGACTGAGGCTCAGAGAGAGCACTTAATTTGCCCAAACACAGTAAATAAATAAATGAACTTAGTTTTAACCCAGGTTGTGTGGCTCCATTGTCCACAGAATTTCCATAACTTGTAATTTCCAAAAGATATTAATTTGATACCAAGAATTAGGTATGAATTAAAAACTCTTCAATGTTGAGCACGAGAATCAAATATGACATCTCTTTTTAAAAATATATTTTATTGATTTTTTTACAGAGAGGAAAGGAGAGGCATAGAGAGTTAGAAACATCAATGAGAGAGAAACATTGATCAGCTGCCTCCTGCACGCCTCCCACTGGGGATGTGCCCGCAACCAACGTACATGCCCTTGACCGGAATCGAATCTGGGAACTTTCAGTCTGCAGGACAATGCTTTATCCACTGAGCCACACCAGTTAGGGCAAGTATGACATCTTGATAATAATCCTGATAGGAGGACATTATCTGTGTTATTACTTTTTGTTCTCCCTGCAGTAGCTGTATAACGCTATTCACTGAGACCACTTCTAATTTTCAAGTAATGATTTGTTTTAATAAATAAAAAGAAAGGAAACTGACACTTTCAGGAATAAAAATATATAAAACAACAACTAGCCTATTGGGCATTGAATATATGCCCAGGACAAAACACGTTCAATCCTTTAAACAATATGAGGTAAGAGATATTATTTTTCCCATTTTGCAGATGAAGAATGTGACACTTGGAGAGATTAAATTGCCCAAAGTTACATGGCTTACACATAGCAAAGGCAGTATTCAAACCCAATTCTGTCATTCTGTCATCAGAGCCCTACTCTTAGCCATTCTATCCACTTGCTCTAATCTGTTCTATTAAAATAACACTGGTTAAATAAGAAAAAAATCAATTTAAACAAATATTTCTCCACTGCAACCATGCATGACCACACAATGTAATGTGTTCAAGAGAAGTGCTTAATGAAATAAATCAAACCAAAGATCTTTAGGGAGAGAAGTGCTGGAACAGTAAGAATTTTCTAAACAGCAACGCCATCTCCCTTCCTCCTCCAGATAATTAAAATTCTAGATTGTTTTGTCTTGAATTTAAAGCTTTGTTTTTACTGCCTTCAGGAAATAAGCCTGTTGTAAACCTCAAAAAGTACAGACCTCCAAATATATCAGTTCGAATATACTTGAATAAGACATTCAACATTCATAATATTCTTGCATTAGGGAGCAGGGAAATAATTTACCACTGGCAAACCAACATCCCAGACCTTCCTGGAGTCATGTGATTCATTGCAGGTTTGAGAAGGCTGTCAACCAACTTGCTGAGAATAGTACTAATTCACCTGTTGAATTCAAACCAATTAATGTACTTAATTATCGTTAGCTACTTGAAGCTAGTTTAAAAAATATTTCTAACACCATCTATTCTTGCTTTTTTTCTCCAAGTTACTAGTCAACCAATATAGTAAGGCTCAGTAAAGAACAAAGACAAGTACTACTGCTATGGACAATAACAGATTTGATCCATTTATTCAGATAACGCTGTGGCAACTCAAAGTGTAAATTTTAACACAATCAGGCAGGAGTGGTATGATAACTAGGCTAGAATAAAATGCAAGATCAAAGTCAACTACAGCAAAACGTGGCAAGACTTATCAATTTAGTAGTAATCTATCATACAGTGCTGAAAAGTACAAATTCTAGGGTAGACAATCCTGACACATAGCCTTAGTTTCATCATCTACAACAGAATGATGATTATGTTGCTACCCAAAGGACTGTTGGGATTAAATAAGGTAATGCATGTACAGTGTTTAGCACATAGTAAATGCTCAATAAATACTAGCGGCTGCAGATGTCATCCACTTAGCTCTCCTGTTTCACAGACAGAGTAGGAAAATAACTGGGTTAGATGTTATCTAAACTAACAGAAAACAAGCCTTAGGCTTTTAAAATCTTTTCTAAAGTAGAAAATAAGGACAAAGGCTATTTCTGTCTTGTTCACTGTATCCCCAACATCTGATATGATGCCCAGTAAACCCATATTGAGTGGTTATATGAATGAATACATTAAAAGAGTTGTCTCTCAATGTAAGTCATACTAGAATCTTGGCAGAGTTGAAAAAGGTTTCATATGAGAGAAAAGAGAGAGCACAGAACTGAAGATAAATTAATGGATTCTATAAGATTATTTTTGACAGTAAGAATTTTCTAAACAGCAGTGCCATCTCCCTTCCTCCTTCAGATAGTTAAAATTCTAGATTGCTTTGTCTTGAATTTAAAATTTTATTTTTATAGCCTTTAGGAAATAAGCCTGTTAGAAACTTCAAAAAGTACAAATCTCCAAATACTGGAACCACAAGACCCGATCAGATCCTTTAGGTTAGATTCCCTGAAATCACTGATCTATGCACAGTGCTAAGTGTTATAGACCTGACCAAGAAACACAACACGGATGTTTATCTGCTCATGTGAATCCAGTTCTTTAAAACACCACTAAATCCTAAAAAGAAGTTCCCTAAGCATCAGTGCACCATGGATCCTAAGAGCAGCTCTCACTCATAATGTTCACTTGGCATTTAAGGCCAGTAGACAAGTCACCACTTCAATGTGTTTGTTCTTGTGATGTGAAAAGTCTACTGGATCTTCCCCCCAAAAATCAATTTAAACAAATACTTCTTCACTGCAACCATGCGAGACCACACAATGTAATGTGTTCTGTAATATATTCTGCACGTATTCTGTCCCTTCCAGCTTCTAGGCATTATCTTGGCCTCTCCAGGGCATATGAAGAGGAATAAGGCACAATCCTTACTCTTAGGGAGGTGGCTGTCTATAAAAGAGAATGAGACATGGACAAAAATAACTTCAATGCAAAGCATATCACAGCAGGTGTCACAGAGATGCAACGAGGAATGAAATAAATCTATTTTAAGGAACTAAGGCTTTATGATCCTGGGGCACTGGGTGAGGCCACAAGCATTTTGAATAGACAAGGGAATTTTAGATTGAGAAGCCAGCAAGGAAAAGCCAGTTGGGGAAAGATAGGGTGATTATGTAATTGGGGATCACTGTAATATTTTACTGGTTTATGTGGCCTAGAAAAGAGAATATTTATCATCAAAACCACCTGTAACATCAAGAACATAGGGAGAAAAGTGTAAGGAGAAGGCATTATAGGTTGTTGAGCAGGAAAGCGACATGACTAAGGCTATTTATTAGAAAGACTTATCTGCCAAGAGCATGTTAGACAGAATGGAGAAGGAAAGACATGAAGTAACTCCACAGGAAAATCTAACCTTGCCTAAGAGAGGTCTAGCTTTTGCCCTCACTCCTGGGAAGTGACCTTCTACGCCCTTGAACTGCTTGCCTGTGAAGAGTGACTTTGTTTATCACTGAGGCTTTGGGTCTAAACACAGAGGCTACACTAATGTGAATAATGGGGAGTGCATGTATCCCCATTTTATTAGCTCAATTTCATGAGGAACTGAAGACTAAGTATAACTAATTAAAATCCACAGGAGCAGCCAGCAGTGTCTTTGTGACCGACCAAGTCAGGGTGATCTACCTTCAGTGAAAAGTCTGGCTGAACTGGTTGGCGATACTCGTGTGTTATAGCTGGGAAAGTAAACTATTATCTGCATGACTTCCCTGGGAGAGGACAATGGAAGCGCAGCATGTGGAACTATTTCTGACCCCGATACATGCACTTCTTCCCTCCACTGTTTTGAACCTGTGTCCTTTCACTGTAACAAACCCTAACTCTGTGTTTGATAGCTCTCAGAGTTCTGGGAGTCTTTCCAGTGGGTGATCTTAGGAACCCAAACTTGCAGTTGGTTGCAGAAGTAAGAGTGGTATTAGGGAGTTCAAAACTCTAAAACAACCAATAAGAACGCTGTCCAGCCAAGGTGGCAAGCATGGCTCAGTGGTTGAGCTTTGACTCATGAACCAGGAGGTCACGGTTTGGTTCCTGGTCAGGGCACATGCTCAAGTTGTGGGCAGATCCCCAGTGGGGGCCGTGCAAGAGGCAGCAGATCAATGACTCTCTGTCATCACTGATATTTCTACCTCTCTCTCCCTCTCCCTTCCTCTCTGAAATCAGCAAATAAATATATATGTGTGTGTATATATATTTAAAAACACACTGTCCTTAGCAGTGCAGGAGGAAGTTAGGGTGGCCAAACAGCGGTGGCATTGAAGAGCCATGAATGTCAGAGCTCTACAGAGAAAAACAAACAAAAACGGATGGAGACACAACTAGATGTAAGAAACTAAAGCAGAACCATTCAAAATGTACAACAACTGTCAGATTTGGTATGACCGCGTTATAGAAAAACAACCATATTTTGGAACTTGGACTCCTTAGCAGACTGATAAAAGCTCTGGAGCCCATCTCGAAATCAGGCTTTTAAAGGCATAAAATAAAATAGGATTGCAAAAGAAACCAAACATAGTGAAATGCGGTTACCAACATGTTTTTAAAAACAAATGTATGATAAAATAAGTGCATCTATATTTACGCATTAAATTGTACAATCTAGTGGCAGGTCTAATAACCACTGTAATTTTGAAGTAGTTATGAATAGAAGTGATATTTCAACAATTATACCATAATATGAAAATATTCATAACTCATATTGCGGACAATTCATCTTAATTGTCAGCAGGTACTATTGATACTACTGCAGTTTTTTACCTTCACTTATAATTAAAGGAAAAGCTAAATTTTGACTTAAGAGATTATTGAAATGAAGTAATTTTTTCCCATCAAAATTCAGGGGCCTTGTAAGTTTTCCTCCCCGGCTGGTTGGTTAAAATCCCTGGCAGGAAAGCACTGGGCATGCCTATTGATAATTACACTACTAATTTAACAGAGCTTCCCAAACACTGAGCCTCGACATTGGAGACACTAGTAACCTTGGCATTTACCAAGGTAAGAGAAGCCGCTGGTTATAAAAGACGGTGGAAATAGGGTTAAGGGATCGAGAGGGCAGTGGTAAGAAGCACAAAGTGTTTGGGTTACATGCCTTTTGAGCTGAAAGCCGGGTCCTCAAGTGTAAACACTAGCATCCAATCAGACTGAGCACAGGCTAGAAAGAGACCAGGATAATGACGAGATGACTTTCAAGACATCCACATAGAAGTAAAAGTGGGCCATCAGTTTGGATGGGGTAAGTTAAAAAGCTAAAATGATAGGAGAGAGAATATCAGAGCCTTGAGATTTACCAAATGTATGGGGAAAGGTGAAGGGATGAAGAAAGAAATGTTTGAAAGCAATGGATGAGAAATAATTAATGGTTGACTCATGCAGTCCAGAGCCACAGGAGATAAGAAACAGGAGAGCTGTCCTAGACAGTTTGGCTCCTTGGATAAGAGTGTCGGCCTGTGAACTGAAGGGTCCCGGGTTCGATTCCAGTCAAGGGCACATGCCTGGGTTGCAGGCTCAAGCTCAAACCCCAGCAGGGGGCAGGCAGGAGGCAGCCAGTCAATGATTCTTTCTTACCATTGATGTTTCTCTCTCTCTCCCCCTCTCCCTTCCTCTCTGAAATCAACTCTGTGTGTGTGTGTGTGTGTGTTTTAAAGGAAACAAGAGAGTTGGAATCAGCGTTGTAGATTAATTATGATCATCATTTTAAATACAGAGCCTTATCTATTACCATAAAAGGAATTTAACTACTTATAGCAAGAAATTCTTGAATAAAACTGCAACCTCTAGAAAAAAACTGTATTATCTACAGTTTAAGTTTTCTGTTAAGTATTGACTCAAAATCCATTAAAGGGGGGAAAAGCAGGAAAAGAAAGGTAATATATCATGATAAAAAAAACACACAACTCTACTGACCCTCCTTATCTTCTGCCATTAAAAAAAGGCACCTATTTTGTGCTGCCTAATATCTCTATACAGGGACTGAAGGACTGAAGAATATAAAGATGAAGGTTAATAAATCCCTGCTGAGCCGGAGTGGGCTTGCTAGCAAATGGAACTTCAGTTTACAGTGTAAAGGCTGGTAATGTTATGCCAATGTCTTCCATGTTATTTTAAATCCGAAAATAAGAAAGCAAGCTTGTTATTTGTGGCATTGCTTATCTGACTTCTTTACCATGAATTCATCTTTGATTTGGTTTGGAGTTTGTCTCTGATCAGCTGTCATCAGCTGAGTGACCCTGAACTCCGACCTGGCTACATCTAATGTAATTAACATACATCTAAATTACACTTTCTCTGTACAAGGTCCTGTTCCAAGCACTTTACAAATAAGTCCATTTTATAATCATAACAACCTGTAACGTAAGTTTTATCAGCCCCATTATATGTATGAAGAAACTGAGGCTCAAGAGATTAATTAGCTTGTTGAATACCACAGAGCTGATAGCTGACCAAGGCAGGAATCTGTTGCAGGCAGTCTAACTCCTCAGTCCATTCTTTTAATCACAGCATTCTGTTGCCCACTGCTCTACAATATGCTGTGGCAGAGAAAAAGAGGTGCACACAATAATATTGTGAATGCATTCTCAACAATAAACCTGAATTCATTAAATGCCAAGTATTTAACTGTATTTTTTTCCTAAACCCAATACTCCCTCCTAGATTGTTAACTCCCTCAATATAAGGACTGTGTGATAAATGCCATTTATAAATGAACATCATTGTTTGAGAACTCTACAGCGTGGCTATTCAGAGTATTTTACTTTCAATTTTGCTTGAAGCAACTCCTTGCAAGGGGCTTACTTGGTACAGTAACATCAAGGATTAGAAGATCAGCTCTTTAAATGTTTCTACGAAACTCTACAGGCTTCCTCTGTGCACCTGCACTTGGTGAAACAATGTTTGGTTTTACATTTTTCTCTCAGCTGCCCCACAGTTATCCAGGAGCAAGTCATATACTTACCAATTGTCTGAAGTTGTGAATTATGGCCACATGATTCTATCCTGAGCCTCTACTCTGCTGTAGAAGGGGCCAGCGGCACATGCCCCCCGAGAAAAGCTGCAGGGGAAGCTTGCTGGAGAACTCCCATCTGACACCGTTTCCAGAAAACAAAATCAAGGAGTCCCAACATCTTCCACCACTTCAGGGGAGGCGTGGCGATTGTCCTAGTCCACTGAGGTCACTATAACAACACTATACCAGGAGTCCTCAAACTTTTTAAACAGGGGGCCGGTTCACTGTCCCTCAGACCGCCGGAGGGCCGGACTATAGTTTTAAAAAAAAACCAAACACTATAAACAAATTCCTATGCACACTGCACATATCTTATTTTGAGGTAAATAAACAAGGCAGCAAAAACACCTGGCAGGCCGGATAAATGTCCTCGGCGGGCCGCATGTGGCCCGCGGGCCGTAGTTTGAGGATGCCTGCATAGACTGCATGGCTTGTCTAGCACTTATCTCTCACAGGCCTGCAGGCTGCAAAGTGAAGGTCAGTTTCCACGGCCGATTTGATGTCTGATGACAGTGTCCTCACATGATGGAAGGAGCCTGGGGTCTCTTTCTAAGGGCATTAATCTTTTACAAGATTAATCATCCGAAAAGTCTCGCCTCCTAATAGTATTACACTGGACATTAGGTTTCAACCTATGAATTTGGAGGGGATATAAAAATTCAGACTATAGTAGCAATTTAAAAAAATTAGGCAGATCACAAAATTAAAATTATAAAAGCTGAAGATCATTCTTTTTTTAATCTCAAATATATAGATAGATCTAATTTGCCTAATTATTATCATAACACTTTTTTTGCTTGTCCCTGCAACAAAATAATGTGTCACTCTATCATGGTAAAAACAATGTAGGCTATTTGTAGACATCTGACATAATATGCCCAACATTTCTAACAGGTTAGAAATTTCCAAATGATTGCTAAAGGGTTGGAAATATCTAAATGTTTTTGAACAGTATTTTTAAAACCTTTCTTCAAACAAGGGATTTGCCATTTTACTGAAAATAGTTTCTCTGCTTTTTTCTTGCTTTTGTAAAGCTACACTGTGCAATGAGTCACCAGGTGATTTCCTTTATTTCTGAGTTCCATTTCCAAGACTGAAAAAAGATTCTTCCTCCTCTTTGTCTTCTCACATGTACCTGAGCTGCTATTGTTCAAGGTCATGACGGAGCCACAGTTAAAAAAAAGACCTGTTTATTTGGCAAAGAGCACTGCAATATGGGAGTTTACATGCACATCAAACATTTAAGGCAATTTAAATTTTTAGTATCTCCAGAGATCAAATTAAATGGCTGCCAAAACCAAGTTTTTAGAGCAGCTCTCATTTCTATAATTTATTTGTATAAAGGATAGAAGACATCATATTTAAAATATCTGCTGGAAATAACTAGGAAATTAAAATATTCTATTTGGTTTATTTTTCAATATTGGACTCACAAACAAATATCATTCATATTTACTACCATCTCTAGCTAGATAATACTGAAAAATACATAATGGCAGACTGTTGCCATGGTAACTCCTCTACAACTACACATTTTCTATGGCAACCCAGGCCCCATGGAATACTAATGAAAATCCATAGCAACAGAGTTAAAGAGGTTATGTCTGGAAACCACAAAGCTCATGTTACACTTATCACAAACGCTATGGATGCCTTCGTGTATTTTATAAACAATACCTGTGTTCAAAGATTTATTAGCTAGAAAACATAAAAGGCATATATGAAATATTTTCTGGAACAAAACTAATGCCTGTGGTATTTAAAGAATTCACATTAATGTACTATGAAATGTGAAAATATGTAACATATTTTTAAAATACAGAATCACAACACTTTTATAAAAATGGATATAATTTTCCCAGTTGCATAAGACTTACATGTTAAATGCAAAGTGAACTCTAGAAGCAACTAAGGAGCATTTTGCTTAGATCTCACTCTTTCCTTATTCATAATTTCTCGAGTTCCAGCTGTAACCTTGATCCCTTAACCTAGGAAAGCCTTGGGTTCTCCTTCCCAGAAGAATGCTCTAGTTAAGGGACACTAAAGCTTCTATGATTTCTATTCCAGCATTTACCAGCATATGAAGGTGCACAAAATATTTCATCTGAGTGCCAGTTTCTTACCTGTCAAAGGGCATGAGATCTTCCTCCTCCTCGTTACTAATTTGCCACAAAATGCACTAGATACATAGCAGCACTCTGGGGGGTGGGAGGCGAATTTAACTTACTGTCTTAGCTAAAGAAAAAACTAAAATGTTCCTCTGTATATTTTCATTTAAAAACATAGTAGTTCATATAAAGATCCACATAAAAATCCATGCACATTACAAACTATTTGACATACAATTATTAATTGAGCATCTACTATGCTGCCAGTTGCTGGTATTAGTAAAGAGCAAGACAGATAGATCCCTGCATTCACAAAACTTATGCTCTAGCAGAGGGAAGGCAGAGGAGAGAGGGTATATGGGAGGTAATCAACCAAAGACCTTGTATGCATATATGCATGAGCCATGGATGCAGACATGGTGAGGGCATTGGGTGGGGTACAGGGATGGGTTGGAAGAGATTGATGAGAGGGAGGGAACATATGTAATACTTCCAACAATAATGCTTTTAAAATTTAAAAATAAAGAATATAAATAAATAAATAAATAAATATGACTCAGAACTGTGAAAGTGTCACAGAGGAAATAATCAGAGTGCAGTGACTGGAAAGGATCTGTGAGAAGAGATGGGCTAGTTTATGTCAAGTTGTAGGTCAACACTCCCGGAGGAAGGAAGGACTAAGAAGTGAGACTTCTAGGGCAAGAAAGAGCCAGCTATGGAACGATAGGGACAGTCAAGTACAGGGTACAGCTATCATAAGACCTCAGAGTAGGAAAGTGGTTAATGTATTGGCAAATAGCACAGAGGTGAGTGGGGCTAAAGAGTAGAGAATAAATTGATGTTTCTATCTCTCTATCCCTCTCTCTAAAAATCAATAAAAACATTTTAAACAAGAGAAGACAGGATTTATGACAGCAAGAAATGGATATATACAAGATATATTTTGAAGAAAGAGAACACAGGAGCCAGGCCAGTGTGACTCAGTGGTTGAGCGTTGACCTAGGAACCAAGAGGTCAGTTTGATTCGCATTCAAACCACATGCCTGGGTTGCAGGCTCAATCCCCAGTAGGGCATGTGCAGGAGGCAGCTGATCCATGATGTTTCTCTCTCGTTGATGTTTCTCCCAAGTCCTCTTCCTTTCTCTCTCTCTAAAAATCAATAAAAATATATTTTAAACAAGAGAGCACAGGATTTGCTGATGGATTTAGTATAAGATATAAGGATGAGAGGAAATCGATTATGACTCCTAAATTTCTGATACAAACAACTGGGTAACAGATGATACATACCATCATCTACTATAAAAATTTGAGGGGATGGAGAGGTTTAAGGTGGTGGGAAGTGGTGGACAGGAGTCAGGGCTCTATTTTTAATTGATTTGTCCATTAAACAGTTTCCCCATCCACAGTCAGAGATTTCCTTATAAATACTTAAGACTATTTCATTAATTGGTGCCCAATAATACAAAACTTATAAAACTCCAAACATAATGTCTTCTTTCAAAACATACATCACACTAAATTAGTAAAATTATACACTAAAATAGTGAAATCATTATATAGATCAAAATTGTAAAAGGGGATTTAGGCCCTAGGCAGTTTGACTCAGTGAATAGAGCATCAGCCTATGGACTGAAGGGTCCTGGGTTTGATTCTGATCAAGGCCACATTCCCCAGGTTGTGGGCTCAATTTCCAGTATCGAGGCATGCAGGTGGCAGGCAATCATTGATTCTCTCTCATCATCGATGTTTCTATCTCTCTCTCCCTCTCCCTTCCTCTCTGAAATCAATAAAAAAACGTGTGTTTTTTTTTTTTAAAGTAGATTTAGGCTAATCATACCTGTATGATATTGAGAGAAAACATAGTTAAGAATATATCTAAATAAATACACTTTGAAGTAATTATCTTTCCTGTGACAAAAACTAATACTGATTCACTGCAGAAAATTTGGAAAATATAGAAAAGTTTAGAGAAAATTACAATTACCTCTAAGTCTACCATCCAGAGATAAGTCCTGTTAATATTTTGGGGACTGATTTTTTATCTTTTGGTGTAGAATTAGTTTTTGATAAACCTATTGAAAATTAATATATACATTTCAAAAATGTTTAAGTTAATGGGGTAATACACAATCATACCTAGGTGTCATCAAGTGCTTCAGAGCCTCGTTTGGGCCATGAATCTAATTGCAAACATTACGATGGAACAGATCCTTGGGGAGGGTTGGGCTGGCCTTCAGTGATGTCAGGCTTCCCCAAAACCAGTCTCCCACCACCAACTGCCACCTTCAAACTCTGTATCTACAAGATTAGATGTTCAGCTCAAATAAGGCGAGCTTTCTTTTTTTAAAACACCATTTAAACTTAGTGTCATATTTCTTTATATTCATACACTGCATATTCATTTGGATGAAGCCAACTTGTTCTTACAACCAGTAAGATGTTAACCCTCCAGTTTACTTCAATCTCTTCTAATTTATTTATAAAACAATATTTACATATAGTACTTAAAATTCTATATTACAATTCAATAGAGTTCAAAACATTTGATTTTTTAAAGCCTCTACTGTTAACAAAAGGAAAAGATAATAAAAAGCTTAGAAAAGGATAGTGTTTAAGACAGTATATTTTCGTTAAAGACTACATAATGTTGCTGTGATAGTTAAATTTTATTATATAAAATTAAGCTATGGGAATTTTATTTTGAGATTACAATCTTTATTACTTATTTCCAGACAAAATAGTGTATATAGATTCAACACCAAGATCAATTTAATAAATTCAAATACAAATTATATTTAGAAGTTTAATATTATTCCCATTGGGTTTATCAACAACAACAAATAAAATGAGATTTCTACCTGGATTCAATCCAGTTTTAACAGGCATGCAAAAGAATGCAGTCAGAATATCTTTTTGAAATAATCATTATCATGACTATTGAAAGAACCAAATACAGCAAAGCTTGAGCTATTTTATTTCCTACAATAACTGCACATAAAACAAATGCTGATAATATATCTCCCAAACAGAAAAAGATTGTAAGTCACAAAGACTCAAAAGTGTTTTTAAGTTCTATCCTATGACTAGGAGTAATTTATTTTCTAATAATAGATTGCTGGATATTTTTGTGTGTGTGAGGGGAGAGTTGTTTTGTTTTTTGTTGTGTATGTGTATTTTTTTTTTTTTTTGCAAATACAATGAATCACATAATGTGTTAAAATAAAAACGTATTAATGCAAAAAAAATACTAGTGATTAGAGAATTTCAAAGCATGTAAACTATTGAAATGGGCATAAATATTTAAGCAAATCAAAACAAATGTAAGATCTGGATACAACCCCAAACATAGTCATAATGTATTGCTTTAAATTTTAGCTGGCCAATCCAATGAACTGGAACAAGGAAAAAGTAATTGAGCTAGGATGGGGACAGGCAATGATGTTCCAGCTCTCTGCTTTTCTGGGGAACTGTAGGTAATATTTGTGGATGAAAAGGGAGGAGCCAGCTGGTGGGTGTTGGCAACACAACGCTGGCAGCAGGCCCCAATGGGCCCCGAGGAGAGCGAGACTGTGGCAGGATGGTGTAGCAGGTGAGCAGGTGTTGCCAGGCCAAGGTGAATGAAAAGGGAGGACCCAGCTGGCAGCCGGCAGCCAGCAGCCAGCAGCCAGCAGCCACTAGGGACTCTACCCATGCACAAATTTCGTGCACTGGGCCTCTAGTATGGTATAAAAACTCATTGGCAGTCCAATATCCTAAAGTCCACACCACCTGAAGCATCCAGATCTAATTCTACCTTTTTCTAGCTTTCAAGTGTTCATTTTCCCTTGAGATGAATCACCCATTCTTTTCACTGATGTCTGGCTATTGTGTTTGCCTAATAAATGTTGCCAATGCTTTCTGCCTGGGGGTCAAATACAAAGGAGAACATAATTCAACATAACATGAGCAAAGAAATAGATCATGAGTCTCACGGAACTTGAATACATTCTAGTGTTCCATCTAAATAAGAGATGTGTCTCTGTCTGTATCAAGTTCAATTATAACTACTTTAATGAGTGGTTATCTGCAATTTATTCACTCATTTTGTATAACAAACTATAATTCTTTACAAGTAAAGAATAATACAGCCCTAACCGGTTTGGCTCAGTAGATAGAGTGTCTGTCTGCGGACTGAAAGGTCCCAGGTTCGATTCCGGTCAAGGGCATGTACCTTGGTTGTGGGCACATCCCCAGCAGGAGATGTGCAGGAGGCAGCTGATCGATGTTTCTCTCTCAACGATGTTTCTAACTCTCTATCCCTCTCTCTTCCTCTCTTTTTTATATATCAATAAAATATATATATATTTTTAAAAAAGAACAATACAGAATCTTCAAAATTATTTTGGAAATTTGTTTGAAATTACTTTGGCTGTTTTTGTTTAAAATTTGTTTTGTTGGGTTAAAATTTCTAAAAGTACATGATTCAACAAAAAAAAAGAGGAAAATAGTACAGGATTATCAAGTATTCCAAATTTCTTCAAAAAAACAAAACCCACACACAATTTTAATTAACGCTTTACCCCCTGACTAGAAAAATCAACTAGTAACAAATGTCATCATTTGAATATTAACAAAGTTTTATAATTTGTGGAGCTCAGGCTTCACTAAATAAAATAACCCAGGGCTCACACATGAGGCCTGTTCCAGTCTCTTAACCTCTCCACTCTATTCCACACCTACAGGTACCTCTTGGTAGAAACACCTCTCATCATTCAAAAAGGTGGTTATGCCAATTCTGTTCACCCATCAGATAGGGTGGTCTTTCTGAGACGTCCTCAGATTTTACCATCTCCTGATTTTCCTGTAATTTGAATAAATTCCAGAAACTGGAGTCCCTGCACAAATCATATTAGAAACAGTCAACAAAAATGGGAGAGCAGCCAGTCTGGCTAAGTGGGAAGCACACTGGCCTGCGGACTGAAGGGTCCCGGGTTCGATTCTGGTCAAGGTCATGTACCTCGGTTGCAGGCTCGATTCCCAGCCTTGGTCGGGGCATGTGCAAAGGCAACTAATCCAATGTGTATCTCTCACATCATTGTTTCTCTCTCTCCCTTCCATTCTCTCTAAAAATCAATGAAAAATAAATCCTCAGATGAGGACTAATAAAAAAAAAAAATGAGAGCAGCAAACATATCTAATGAAAAACTCTACAGAATTAGAAAACCTAGAATTATAACAATTAGGGCCACTCCTTCTTTTATTATTGACTGCATTACAAATATCACCCATTTTCCTCCTTTTTGCCCCCATTCCACTCAACACCCACCCCACCCCAGCCTTCCCTACAGTATCGTCTGTGTCCATGAGTTGTGCATATATACATTTATGTTCTGTGTTTAATCTCTTCCTTTCCCTTCTACACCCCTCCTATTCACCCTTCTAACATTTTACCCCCTTTGGCCTTATTACAAAACACTTATCCTAAACTATTTAATAAAAACTTCACCGTCATGGGCTCTTCTTAGGCAAAACTTGATCACCCTTCCAAAATGTATCATACTCTGGTGATGGGCTCGTGGTCCCCCTCTATCACTCACCAATGAGTCCTTTGGGGAAAGAGGCTGTGCTTCATTCTTCCATCCAACTGACCTCACACTGTAATTACACTCAACATGTGCTCATACAAAGAATGAACGACAGAGTGTTGCTGAGGGTGTCGCAAAGTGAACACCCTCACCCAAACATCAGTGGGAAGTTGGTACAACCTTTCCAGAAAGTATATGTGTAGGGTGTTAACATTCTTAAATTTTTCAACCCAATAATTCCACCTCAACAAATATATCACAAATCTATAACTGAACATTTAAGAATGCTTAACATAGCCTTCTTTGAAATAGTGAAAAACTTGAAAAAAGTGTAATATCCCAAAAATAAAGGAGTTAAATAAATTAGGAATCATCCTTAGGATGGAAGAGTAGGTCATTTTACCCAATAACCTGGGGAAAATCTTAACAAATAAAAGTGAAATATTAAAATTAACCGTTTCTCCGGGACGGGGGTAAGCCACGCCCACCAGCCAATCAGAGCTGCTGTATGCAAATTAGCCCAGCCAAGATGGTGGATGTCGCAGCCCTGGTGTGCGACTTCTCCGGGCCTCCGCCATCATGGGAGCCTCGCACCTGGGAAGGCATCCAGCGCCTTGGGCCTGCGGATGCCTTCCCAGGCGGGAGCCTGGTGGGGGGGAGGCGGGGACGAGGTGGCCAGCACCACCCCAGCCTCGGCTTCCCGGGCGGGAGCCTTCCGGGGCGCAGGGACGAGGCAGCTGGACCCCCGCGGCCCCCACCCGGGAGGCCATGGGGTGGCCAGCGCCACCCCAGCCTCGGCTTCCCGGGCAGGAGCCTTCCGGGGCGCAGGGACAAGACGGCCAGACCCCCGCGGCCCCCGTCCGGGAGGCCGTGTGGTGGCCAGCACCACCCCAGCCTGGGCTTCCTGAGCGGGAGGCTTCCGGGGCGCGGGGACCAGGCAGCCGGACCCCCGCGGCCCCCACCCGGAGACCGTGTGGTGGCCAGCGCCACCCCAGCCTCGGCTTCCCAGGTGGGTGGCCCGTAGGGTCAGTGGGAGCTGTGGCCAGCCTGAAAACTGCCCTCAGCCCCTCACCCAGGCTTGCTACACCCCCTGGGGTGAGGGTCTCCACTGGGGAGCTTGGCCAGCTTGCAAACAGACATTGGCCCCTCACCCAGGCTGGCCAGGCACACCAGCAG
Organism: Murina feae; assembly: GCA_004026665.1. Classification (NCBI taxonomy): domain Eukaryota; kingdom Metazoa; phylum Chordata; class Mammalia; order Chiroptera; family Vespertilionidae; genus Murina; species Murina feae. The sequence goes on along the minus strand of PVJC01009225.1, from coordinate 19,402 downwards.
GTGGACATCCCCAGAGGGGTCCCAGACTGGGAGAGGGCACAGGCCGGGCTAAGGGACGCCCCCCCCTCTCCAGTGCACAAATTTTTGTGCACCAGGCCCCTAGTTTTATGATAAAATATTAAATGAAATATACATTTATAAAATGAACTCAAATATGTAAAATTTTTTACTTCTGCTTCTATACTTAAAGGATTAACTGTCTTAGGAATTTCCTTTCTTCTATAAACTGGATGAGATACATAAAACAATATTTTCCAAATGTTATAAAATAATCAGGCTGAAATGTGATCCCTGAGTAAAGGGAAAAAAAGAATTCCGCCTTACAATTGTCCCAACTCAGTCACTGGAGGTACTTTCAGCCCTCAGTGCAGGAAGAGAGAGCCCAAATACTGCAGCACAGCTGAAATAGAATTTGTGGCATGAGTACAAGAGATGGGGAAGCTATGCAAAAGCTCCAGAGATCTGCATGGAGGTTCATTGACTCTTTAATAAATACAGATATGTACATGCATGGGCAAAACTCTATGAGGTGGTCAAAAGAACCAACGGGATAAAAAAATTCTTAGAGCTTACACTGGACTCGAAATAATTCATGCTCCTATCAGAGTAGAGAGACCTTGTAAATATATGAGGCATTGGGTAGAGTCCTCAGGAGTGTCATGCCTTCGTAGGTGGCATAAAAGTAGCCCAAGGATAAATGCTACTCTGGACCCCCTCTAACAAAGCTTAATAGCAGACTCAATAGATTAAACTAATCTGCCAGTTACTGTACTGCATACCAGAACAAAAAAAATATTTAAAAATACAACAATATCCAATAGTCAACAATGCAAAATTCTTAATGTCTGAGATCTAATAAAAAATTACCAGGCATACAAAGAAGCAGAAAAATATGACTCATAAACAGAAAAAAAAATCAATCAATAGAAACAAATCTAGAAATGGCAAAGAAAATAGAAAAAAAAGTTAACAAAGCTGTTGTAAATATTATAAATATTCTCAAAGACATGAAGGAAAATTTTATATAAAGGCCCAGATAGAATTTATACAAATGGAAATATGCTGGATGGCTTCTAGAGTAAAAATATGCTATTAATAGCAAATTAGACATTGAAGAAAAGATTAAAGAACTTGAAGACAGAAATAGCAACTATCCAGAATGAAGCATAAAGAGAAGAAAGACTGAAAAAATAAACAAAACATCAGTGGCCCATGAGACCATGTCAAGTCGTCTAGCCTGCAAAGAACTCAAGTTTCAAAAGAGAAATACAAAATATTTAAAGAAATAATGGCTCAAATGTTTTCCAAATTTTATGAAAACTGTAAGTCTGTAGATTTTAGAAACTCAACGAATCTTAAATAACATTAAAAAAAACACACAGAGAGAGAGACAAATCATATCCAAATTGTTGATAGTTATAAAGTGATAAAGAGACAATTCTGAAAGCAACCAGTGGTAAAAAGCCATATTAAGCACAAAGACACAAGAATAAGAATGGAAGTGACTTCTGGTCAGACACTAAGCCAACAAAAGACAGTGTAATGTTAGCTTCAAAGTTTTGAAAGAAGAAAATTATCAACATGAAAGTCAATATCCAGCTAAAATATCATTCAAAGGTCAAGATAAAATAAAGATGTTTTTAGATCACAAAAAGAAAGAAGAAGAAAAAAGAAAAGAGGCCGAAGGCTGAGAATTCATCACCATCAGATCGTCTCTAAAAAACTGAAATTTAGATCTAATCAAAGGTATGAAGAATGCCCAAAGTGGTAAATACGATGGGGAAATATGAGTTAACTTTTAAAATACTTTCATTTGTTCTAAAATATAAGTGACTGCTTAACACACACACACACACACACACACACACACACACACACACACACAATATTTTCAAATGCTGTTTTTTCTCTAGATGATGAGATTACAAATCTGTCTTTTCCCAGAAAATATTTTTCTGTATTTGCAAATTTTTCTTCAACAAGCACCTACTAAATGTTAACAGCAATGGTGTCCTGGCTCTCGCTTGCTTCTGTCTCAGTCCTGCCTGGATCTGGGAAGGCAGCCCTCATTTTCCCTCTGGAAACCACCCTTCCTCACGTGGTAGAGGCTTCAACTTGAGGGCCCACCACTCTGGCAGAGTAATCAGTGTCCCCCACCCCTCGATTCTGCCAGAGGAAACCAAAAGAACCCTAACACAAAATCATGTAAAAGAGTTACTTCAACTAACTTCTGTTTTGTTTCTCTGTGTTTTTCTTTTGAGAAAGGAGTAATAGATATGAAATGACTGCCCTTTTCTCGGTTTTGTCTGTGCCCAGCATGCTGGCACTGGATTATCAGGCCTGGCCAGTCTCTTGAAATAAGCTCCCAGAGGAAATAAACCACCTCTACGATGTGCACAATGGCATTAAATGTAAGGAGAGCATAGCATCTTCCAAAAACCAATAAACAGACAAGGCAGGTTCTTTTAAATGTTATTTCCACCTCTAAAATATATTTCTACTCATCGTTAAAATGCTTTCATGAGCACGAAACAAGTTGTGTGTTTTTTAAGTTTCCTTTATGGAGCCATGATGGTTTTATTTCTCTCTCTAGATTATAGAGATTTCTAAGTGAATACTAAATATGCTACTCAACAGAAGCCAGAGGGTTTGGAATTCTTCTCTGCACCAAATGGAGCAATAATTATCTTTAAAAGTACCACATGTGCCCTATGGGGGGGAAATGTAGCAGAGATTGGTGAGTGCAATCATCAGAACAGGGTTCTTACTCTTGGCAAATAATTCTCCTTGAGCCACACAATGATCCTCTTCCCCCACCCGCTTCCTCTTCCACTAGATTAGAAAGTAGAAGGGATCATGTATCCGACAAAAAATATAATTGTGAGTAATGCGGCAGGGAGGAACTCTATACTTATTACACCGACAGACCATTTTAAAATCAGTAAGAAAGCTATCCAAGGAAGCTGATTTACGGGGGAAAGTGCTCTCAGATTCAGGCCTGAATTATTGCTGGTTTTAGTTTTTTTGTTGTCGTTTTTTTTAAAAAGTAATAATGATGAGTCATTGCTGCGTCTCCTTGGTGTTCAAATTTAGACATAAAACATGGGTATATTTTTAGAAGTAATTGTGGTCCACAAGATTGATTAGGACTAAAATTGTATTTACTTTTAAAATGGTGGGGCTTTTATACAAATATCTTGACGCTTTTTTCACTTTATTTTAGAATACATCTAAATACATGGAAATGTAGCCAGGATGTATAGAATTGTCATATATATATTAAATACAATTAAAATAGCCCTTCTTCTAATGAGGTTTTCTTGATGCAATTTGAAATCTTTTATTACCTAATTTATACCACTCACAGTTATGGACAATTACAAAAAAAAACACAAAACAAAATAAAATTTTGTGGTATGTCTTCTATCTTTAAAATATTGATATGTAAAACCCACCCCCAATAAAAACTCTCTGTACTGCTTAATAATACACTTGATATTCTAAAAAGCTCATTTTGACATGAATAATTTTAAACAAGTTTCTAATAACAACCTTCTTACCAACCTTATGTCTAATAAGTTGATATGTAATCCATGACAATGAAAAGCTAAGCTTAAATTAAAAGTGAAATGTTTCCGAAGTCCCCGGAGCATTTATTACATGCTTATCATGTTTATCCTAGCCCGGTCTGTTCCAGGAACCCTGCTAAGAACCAGGATTCAACAGAGAACCAGGTAACAACAGCTTGAAGTCTAGGAAGGAAAACGTGATGATATGAAATTTCATGAACAGAGTTGTGGTAAAGGTCCTGAAATAAATGCCACATGGAATGAGAAGGTGTCACAGGAGGGTCTGATGTGGTCTGTGGGAAGAGGGGAGGAGTTCTTGAGGAAAAGGCATTTAAACTCACGCTGGGCTGGGGCTCCACAGGGAAAAACCCGGCAGAGAGCAGAACACGCTCGGTGTCTGCAGGCAGGTAGCCGAGGCTTGGGTGGAAATGGGCAGGCTATTGGGGCTGGAGCGCACCAAGCAAAGAAGAATGCTCAGGAGTGAGCTGGAAAGGTAGGTGGGGTGAGAATACACAGTGAGGTGATAGGGTTTGAGCCTTTATTCTTAAAAGCAATAAAGAGCCTTGGGAGTGTTTCCACTAGGGGGCGTGAGATTGCTTTTGAAAGCTTGCTGAGGAAAGGAGAAGGGATTGGAGGGAGTTAGTCTGGACATAAGAAAATGAGTTGAAGGAGGCTGGGTGATGCAGACGCAGAGGCCTTGTGTCTTGGCCTCGAGTGGGAGTCATAGTGACAAGAGAGGTAGGTGGTTTGATTGAGGAACATGAGGGAAGGATGTCAGAGTTGGCTGTGACCTCAGAAACCTCAACATTTAGCTCAGACAGAAGAGGAGGAGGAATTTGATGAACACTAAGCAGTTGCTGCTGGAGGAGGAATGGCAAATAGGAAAATGTAAGAGCAGGGACTCCGTGTGGGAAGGCGCCGAGAGCAAGGGAGTGTGCCCTGGGATTTAGCACCGTGGAGATCCCTGGTAACCTTGTAAATCCCTGGTAAAGCAAGAGCAGTTTTGAAGACAGGATGAGGGCAAAAGCCAAACTGACGGCAGGGTCAATGGGAGTAAGAAGCATAGACAAGGGCAAGGAGACAGCCCTTTTAGTGCGTTTGGCTGAGGAGACATGAGGTAGGAGCAGAGCTAGAAAGGCTCACACATTGAAGTTTTCAACATCCAGTGACATGATGCATCATGGCTACGGGGTGCACCTGTATATGTTGCACATATAGGAGTCCTTACAGACTATATAGGATGTTGTAGAGTTATATTTTTAATAGAAAGCATACAAGTAAAACTTTATAATCATTTTTGAGTTAACACAATCCTGATCAGGTAGTTGCACTAACACTATTGTGCTGAGCATTGTGGAAAGAGATAAAAGAGATAAAGGTAGAGGATGTTATTCCTAGCCTCAGAAGGCAACACATACCTAATACATGTACCTAAAATAATGTCATACAGATTTTAAGTGAGAAATTGCTTGCTCAAAACTCACTTACAAGCTCTTTGCTTGTTGATTAAAATGTAGTTTTTCTAGCCCTGACCAGGTGGTTCAGTTGACTGGAGCATCATTTCATATTGCAAAAGGGTGGGTGTTCGAGTCCTGGTCAGGACACATACCTGGATGGTGGGTTCGATTCCCACGCAGGGTACATACAGGAGATACAGGAGGCAATTGATTGATATTCCCCCCACCTCTCTCTCATCAATAAAAACATAATGTCTGATGAGGATTTTTAAAAGTGTAGTTTTTCTAAATGAAGTATGAAGTCATTTTCCCTTAATAATGCCAAATCGCAGCTACAATACCTTTCGCAGAAATTTCAAGGACAAAACCATGCTGACATCTACTGGCTGTTCTCTGAATTTTCTAAACAATTTTTCAGACATATCACTAGACAACTCCATTGTCTAATAATTGGGGCAGTAAAATCTCTGATTAATGTCATGTAACAAAATTTAAACATAATACAAACATGATAGGTTACAAAAGAAGCCCAGTTTTAATAAATTTCCAAATTCATACTGTCCAAAAGCAGTTAAAAAAAAGTTAACAAAAACCACCCAGGTTCTGTTGGTTGTCTAGTGCACCAAAAAGGTTTGTGGTTCAATTCTCAGTCAGGGCACATACCTAGGTTATGGGTTTGATCCCCAGTGGAGGTGCATATATAAGGCAATTTATTGATGTTTCTTTCTCTCTCTCTCTCTCTCTCTCTCTCTCTCTCTCTCTCTCTCTCTCTCTCTTTTCCTCCCTCCCTCCTCCTTTCCTCTCTCTCTCTAAAAAATCAATGAACATATCCTCGATGAGAATTAAAAACAAAAACAAAACCCTGCTTGTCATCACAAGTTTATAGCAGTACTATGTGGACTGTAAAAGGGAGGAAAACATATTTCTCTACTACTCTCATAATGATCAGCTCCACAAGGTATCAAATTATGGAACAAAAATATGTCAAGCTCATTACATATCACAGATAAAGGAAACCCTTTCCCCATTTCATTGAAAGCAGGTTTTAGGAATTTAAAAGAAAGAGTTTCTTAAAGTTCTGGTTGGGAGGTATTCCTGTTCCCTCTTCCCCTCCCCCCACCCCCACAACCTAGATCAACCTGACCCTGCTGTCCCCAAGCCACACCTAACTTCAAAGGGAACAGTATGATGCAATCCTATCAATAAACTAGATGGAAGATAAATAAATGGAATATATCCAGAATATATGTGTTCATGCTGTTTCGTTTTTGTCTGATATATCCCACAGGAGATTTCTTGAGCTGTTCACAATATGCTAATCATATTGGCGCAGGGTAATCATAACCAACCAGGCAGGGGTGTGTACCTGAACAAGGTACAAAGCCATGTTCCCACATCTCTCTCCTTGGTTCTGTGCATCGGAGAGTACAACGGGACTCAGCATTCTTCTTGAGAATGGACAATCCTGGTTAACTTTCTATGCCGAACTAACTGCTGGTCTCAAGGCACAGGTTCAAGTTAGTCCAACACAGTCTTCCCGTTATTAAGAGATGGATCCTTGCTTCTCAGATTGTCAGCTTTCTGACATAGGCTATCCCAGGAACTCTACAGGGAAGAAGAGCACAGAGCAAGCCAGAATTGGGGCATGGGTGGGCCCTGCCATCAAAATACCATCCAACCCCAATATATCAAGAAGCACAGAGTTTCAGTTACACAAAAGTGAGTCCTAGAAATCCAATGGACAACATATTGCCTCTATTTTACAATAAATTATTTGCAGTTAAACTTTTGTGAATAGGCTAGATCTCATGTTAAATGCTCTTACCACAAACAACAGCAACAGCAGTGGACACAAAAAGCTTTTGGAGGCGATGGATATATTTATTCCTTGAATTGTGGTGATGGCAACATGAGTGTACACCTATATCCAAGTTCATCAAATTGTATACATTAATTATATGCACTTTATATACCTTTTTCTTATTTAAGTAAAGCTATAAAAAATACACTGACAAAAAAATAAAACAAAAAATAGATTTTAAGAGCACTATTAAAAATTCTTTTAACGATGTAACCTTTTTACCATAGTAATCATTTAACCTACTAAAGCATGGATAACTTCAATATTTTTATAGTATTTGTATTTTTCCATAATACCCTAGATAAGTTTCTTCAGATTAAATGCCAAGGGTAATAATTCATATAAGAGTTCAACAAGGTCAATGAATTGCTCCCAAAATGACGGTGTGATGTGCAACCCATTCAGCTTGATCCATTTTGGTACACACCTTTGAAACCGAGGACCAGGTCTCCTGATTGCTGGGCTGGTGGCTTACTTTAGAGCAGAGGCTTTCCAACTATAACCTATGGAGCTTAGGAGAGCCCCCGGGGTGGGGGGGGGGGAGGGTTCTAGCCACCCCATCCCAGCTTCAGGCTGAACAATGTAGGTAGAGCACAGGAGGTTTACCTCGGTGCAGTGGCTGATGCAATGCAATGCTGTGAGCTCACTCCAGCAGTTCAGATCTTTCTGGCAAACCAGGAAGATGGCAACGCCCACCTGAGTCCCTCCCACAGCCACGTACACAGTACCCCAACCTTTACACTCATTGGCTCCCTAAGAGGATGTTCCATGATTGGCCACCTCTGCTATAAATACTGCTGTACTTCTGCAATAAAATTAGACCTGCGTCACAGAACCTGGTCTCCGGAGTCGTGCATGCAAGTGTCCTAGCGCTAGGGGCTCCATCGTCCTCACCCCTGGGAGACTCCCTGCTTCAGAACAACTGGATTTATATGTGTTCATGCTGTTTCGTGTTTTGTCTGATATATCCCGCAGGAGATTTCTTGAGCTGTTCACAAATATTCCATTTATCTTCCATCTAGTTTCTTTTTTTATAAATATATTTTATTGATTCCTTACAGAGAGGAAGGAAGAGGAATAGAGAGTCAGAAACATTGATCAGCTGCCTCCTGCACACACCCCACCGGGGACGCACCCGCAACCAAGGCACATGCCCCCCGACCGGAATCGAACCCGGGACCCCTGAATCCACAGGCGGACACTCCATCCACTAAGCCAAACCAGTCAGGGCTCCATTTGTTTCTTGATAAAACAGCATCATCCCATTCCCTTTGAAGTTAGGTGTGGCTACAGGATTTGTTTCAGCCACTGCAAGGTGTCACCTTCTGCGGAAGCTTTAAGGGACAGTGCACAATCTGTCACTTTCCCTTCCTTTCCTGCAGGGAAGCACATGTCCCTGGGTCCCTCTGTGTCTAGAATGAGTAGAAATCTTCTCAGACTACTCAGAAAGTATGAGCCAAAAATAAACGTTGGTGGGCTGGCTCAATTGGTTGGAGTGTCATCACACCCACAAAAAGTTGAGGTTTCAATTCCTGGTCCGGGTATATGCTAGGTTGCAGGCTCAATCCTCAGTGTGGAGTGTGCAGGAGGCAGTCAATCGATGCTTCACTCTAACATCGATGTTTCTCTCTCTAAAATTCAGTAAAAAAATCTGTAAAAAAAAAAAAAAAAGTAAGAACCAAAGCTAAAGAGACTATCTTATATCAATCCTGTGGAATTTCTGGATGAAATCAGTTAGAAGATATCCTAAAAGAATATGAATTATAAACAAATCAGGAAAATTATGAACATTCTTTTCACCTCTTTTTTTATTGTTTTTATTCTTTTAGTTTACTTTGAGAAAAATGAAGAAAAAAAATAAGGTTGAGAAAAGTGATAACAATGCTAGTCTATTTTAATAGTGGGATTGCTCAAAATGGTTTTAACTTTCCCAATGATATATTGAAATATAAAGTTAAGTTAGTGTCTGCTTAATTCATATCTGATGAATATATTTGTTATACAGTAAAAAGATTTTTTTTAAAGACGGGAGCCTTGGATAGTGTGACTCAGTTGGTTGGGCATTGTCCTGTGCACCAAAAGGTTGCCAGTCCAATTCCAGTCAGGGCACTCCCAGGGCTGTGGGCTTGATCCCGCAGGATGTGTGTAGGAGGCAGCTGATGGATGTTTCACTCACATCGATGTTTCTCTCCCTCTCTTTCCCTTTCCCTTTCTTTCTAAAAATGGATATTTTTAAAAACATTTTTAGGACACAAGATCATAGAAAAACACAACACACCCTTTATCAATCTTTCTGACACAAAATTCTGCGAATTTTGAAAAAAATAAAAGCTGAATTATTCCTAGAACCAAATCTTAGCAATCTATGTTACTGGTAAGTACACATATATACATTTATATAGACACACTCATGACTGTCATCACTTCATAACATATACTTTAATTCACTGATCAATATACATATCTAGTGTACTGACAATCTCCTCAAGCAAGTTGTAATTAGGATATACACCTCAGCTAATTAATTCCCTCCAAATGTTTCCACCTATGTTTTCTAACTTAAACATAAATGCAAGCTCTGAGAAGATAGCAGCCTGTTTTGTTTCTACATTATCCTGAGCCTCTAGAACAGTCTCTAGCATATAGCTGGTGCTCCAAATAATATTTTTTAAATGAATGAACATATTTAGAATACATTCCACTACTAAACCGGCCCTTCAGATAAACTATTGCAGGACTTTCCTCCATGTTTTATTCATTTGGTCACTCAGGTATTTGCAGAACACCTGTGCAGGACATCATGCGATATGCAAATAAGACTGACATAAGGTCCTTGAAACGTCCTGAAGGACACTCTAGATATGAGAGTCTGTGGTAATGCCGAGCCTTCCTGTCCCCCTCCTCCTTCCAGCAACTCCCCCCAGCAAGTCACACCAAAATAAATGCGCAACCCCAAAATAATGTGTTTATTTGCAAATAACACACATGTTCCCCGCCCCAAATCAGATTGCTGCCGCTAAGCCCCTCCTATGTTTATATTCTTAGCTGCTGGGAAGCTTAAAATTCTGACTCAAGAAATTACTGGGCTACTGATTTCCCTAGAATGGTCAACAGGTGAAGCAGAGACAGAGTCCATTCTAATGGCTCCCGGTTTGAACCTACTGGTCCCTGAGCTCCTTGTCTCTTGCTTCAAACCACACAGCTCTCCCTTCACCTGTGTCACAGGGCTCAGCTGAAAGAGGAAAACATGACGCTGCCAAGTGGTGAATTTATTACTCCTGTGCAGGAGCATGAAGGGAAAGTGCAAGTGGTGACAGCGGTCCAGGGCTGGAGAGAAACCCTGGGGCTTTAACCCTGGGCGTCCTGACTTCAGCAAGGGGACCATACCTTCCAGTGTCCTTTCTCCCAGTATAGGCCTGATGCTATCAGCAGTTCTTCCTACTTCACAGAGTGGGAAACTGATCAAATGGGACTTATCTGTAAAACACCTTGAAGCAATAAAAATCCTACTGAATGGAAATTATTTTAATTCTTTCAACATACATCCGTGGTACCTGAACTCATTTATCCCAAAGGATACATAAAATTTATTTTTGCAGAGGGCTTTTGAATTTACAAAGTGCCTTCACAAATCATATCTTATTTATCCTTGCAACAGTAAGCAGTGAGGTAGCTGGAACAGGCAAACACTACTATTTAAAATAAGGCAATGAAGAGAATTGAGGGGCCTACTCAACACCAAATGGATCTTGGGTCCTCTGCCTTTCAACGTAGTGCTCTTCCCCCACGGTACCCTGCCTGGCTCATGAGGTCAAACAAACCGCCTTGCTAGGAACAGAAGTGCAGACCAACACTCACACACCCAGCTTCCCATGGCACCATCAGGGAGGGGGGCAGCCATAGGAATGAAGCAGCACAAACCCCAACAGGAACTCAGCCTAAAATCCAATCCAGCACTTCCAAGGATTTTGGACCTTGATGTTTGGGATTAATAAATGAGAAGAATTTCGTGTCAGATTTCTTGTACTAATACTGGCAAGTTAGGGCAAAGTACAAAAAGGGTTTTATTCTGGCATAATTTTATCATTGTACCTGAAATGACAGTTGTCATCCATCACCTTTTGTGAGACAAGGAGCCAACAACGGCGAAACAATGACCTTGTGTTAAATCTAAGCTACAACCCAAGATGTCCAGGTGTGTACATATTTAGCAGAGAGCGTTCGAGAAGGAGACATTTAGTCAAATGAGTTGAGAATCGGTCACCTTGATACACCAGATGGTCCTAGTGTAAGCTTGTTTCATGCAAAGTTAGCCATTTAAAGTCTCAAAACACAGAGAGAAACTAGAATAAATTAGCTTAAAAGTAATCCCTGCAGGCCAAATGGTTAGTAGCATGCTCAGGAATTCAGACAGACCTAAGATCGAAAAAAATGTTGACTCCAGGATCCACTCAGAAGCATAAAACTCAAAATTCCAACAGTGATCTCCATGAATAAGGTACCTATAAATATTTTCAAGTGGTGTTGCAGAGATATTTGCTTCATGCCACATATATGATAATGTTCAAGAAGTGAAATATTCTCCAAGTCCACAGATGCCAAATGTTGATGAGCAGAATAATAAGAGAACTGAGTATGAGGAATTTAAATTACTTTTATAACCAACATGCAATTCGCTTAAAAAATAATAAGCCTTAAGACAATCATAGTGATACAGTTGTAATTAGCTGGTTATTAATAATAAGAGAGGTGCAAAAGCAAGACTAAACATTATAGCCCTGACCAGTTTGGTTCAGTGAATAGAGCGTCGGCCTACAGACTGAAAGGTCCCAGGTTCGATTCCGGTCAAGGGCATGTACCTTGGTTGTGGGCACATCCCCAGTGGGGGGTGTGCAGGAGGCAGCTGATTGATGTTTCTCTCATCGATGTTTCTAACTCTCTATCCCTCTCCCTTCCTCTCTGGAAAAAAATCAATAAAATATATTTTTTTAAAAAGACTAAACATTATAAGCATGGCCATCTGGGCAGCTTCACCAGGAAGCTGCAACCTTACACTCCCCAGGGAACCCACAGTCCATTCCCTGCAGATTACAGGGAGAAGGGACTGGACAACGGGAAAGGTGGGCACACGGGCAGGAAATTCAGGTAGATTAAAACTCTATTTACTGGGCAGAGTTTCTGTTTTGCAATATGAAAAGAGTTCTGAACGTGAATGTTGATAATATTTGTACAAGAATGTGAAGCTACTTATGGCCTTGGAACTATACACATGAAAATAGTGAAGATGAGGTGGGAGAAAGGCTCTCTCTTTCTGCCTGGCCGTAAACGTCAGGTAAACTAAGATGGGCGCTTGCAGGTGCATTCAGGAGCTATGGACGAGGAAGCAGTCGGATGGAATGGGCTTCCTTCTCGGGCTGCACTGCTGGCAGTACCACCAGCTGTCTACGCTCCACATCTGCCCTGACAAAGCGCGCAGGCTGGGATGCGAGGCCTAGCAAGGTTATGTCATATAACAGATTCGTGTGCACAATGGTGGCCGCAAACGCTGTTCCTAAGGGTGCGACCTAAGGCAAGCCTGTCCATCACGGAGTTAACCACTAAAGTTTGCCTGAAGTCTTCAATCTGTTGCCGAGGAGCAAGCTGGATGCCACTGTGGGGCTCTGAGAGTCCTGAATTCTTACTGGGTTGGTGAAGATTCCACATACAAATGCTTGGAGGTTATCCGCATCGATCCATTCCATAAGGCTATCAGAAGAAATCCTGACACCCAGTGGATCACCACACCAGTCCACAAGCACAGGGAGATGTGAAGGTGCACATCTGCAGGCCCATGAGAAGGGCCACAAGTCCCACCACACTACGGGTGGTTCTCACTGTGCAGCTTGGAGAAGGTGCAATGCTGTCCAGCTCCAGGGTTACCGTGAATATAAGCAATGTTTGTGAAATTCTTACTTAAGACACAAATTAGGACAGTCATGTCTGCTTAAAAGTATTGTTTGATTTGTTAAAACTAGTCTGCAGATTGTTTCATGAATGCATTGTCACATTATGAAGGTTAAAATGAAATAATGTTTGAAGACTATAAAAAAATAGTTAAGATGATAAAATTTATGTGTATTTCATCACAATTTTTTTTTTTAATGCACCAAAGGTCACTTACTATAAATTTAGAAAACCTATGGGAGGAAAAAGAAATGTGTGTGTATAACCTATTTAAAAATTACACTGGGGGGGGGGGAAAAATGTAGGATGTCTTGAAGATTATCCCTATAAGTCTATTGCTCACATTCACTGCATTCTGATGTGATTTCTTGAGGAGAAGGGTAGAATTTCCTACAGAGTGACTTAAAACTGTAATAGCCCACAGCCATAAGATATAACCCAAGAATATCCAGGTATAGATATCCTTATCTGAGGCAATTTAGTTAATAGCTGGGGCAATTTTGAATGACTATAATGCTTAGAAGCTGTAATTTTGGAGTTACTACCAATTTAGGGTTGTCAGATAAAATACAGTGCACCGTGTTAAACTGAAATCTCAGATAAACAATGAATAAGTTTTTAATGAAACTATATCCCAAATATCACCTGGGACATACTTATACTAAAAAACAAACACAAACAAATAGTATTATTTAACTGAATTTAACTGCACAATCTGTATTCTTATTTGCTAAATCTGGCAAACCTCCCCCAATTTCTTCTTAATTTTATAAAAATTTGAATAAAGAAAAAAAATAGAAAAAAGTTAAATCATCTATGCTGCACAGGAAAGTGACAGATGTGCTCTTAACACAAGAGTTACACTCAGGAAATCAAAGGCAGGAAGGTGAGGGTGCCATAACACGACTCACACTAAGATGCAGAGATATAAAATGCCGTATTATTTTAGCAATAAAACAAGTTTGGTTTTGCATATTATTTAAGAATGCATATTCTTCACATATGTTATTAGCTGTGGACTGAATTTCTGGGTACAAAAATCAAAGTCCACTTTCAAAGTTTTTTAAATATGTATTTGCCTATTTATTTTTCCTTTGATAAGTAATTAAGATCTTTCAAGACCTCATGCCATTACCTATGCACTTTGAAAATGCTGTTAGGATATGCATCCCTCTTCTCCTCCCAACCAAAAAAAAAAAAAAAAAGCCAAAAAATGCCACAGCACCATTTGTTATATGTCCCTGCAGAACTGGAGTGGGGTTCAGATCTGGTCACAGCCATGGAAATAGGACACACATCGTGTGGTTACCATACATTATGGGTAAGAGGAGCCAGATGACACAAATAAAAAGGAATTCTATTTCCTAGTAAGAGGATGTAGCAAGGTCCCTTTCTGAGCATTTATAGTCACACAAGAATGTTCTTAACCCCATATTTAAAATAAATGTGCTACAGATATTGTTGAAATCAATAACACATTAGCATGTTCAAAGAAAATTTTTCCTGCAAAGAATGATTCTTACCATTTCTTGAGTTTTAAAAAAGGAAACCAAAGCAGTAATATGAAAAAAAATGTCATAAAAATTAAAGCCCTCAAGCTGTAAAGACACCTCAAAGTCTTAAATACGGGAAAGTGGACCAGGAAAGTGGAAACACCTTTTATGTATATTTGTATGCTTTACAACCCTGTCATTTTCCTGTTTCCCATCGCCATCTAACATCTTACTCAAGCTGCCTCTATTTCTTCCACTCCAATTCATGTTCCCATCATGACTCCTCCCTTTTCCCTTCTTTCCTTTCCAGTGAGTAAGTACACGGGTAGACGGGACATCTCCAAGGCCTCAGAGAGCGAGTTCAAACCTATAGATTTGTACCCCTACGTAACATAGTCAACCACAGGCCAGTGTTGTCCCCATTAATTTGTATTTTTTCTTCTCTTCTGGAATGGCCCTGAACCTCTCTCCTTCCAGTGCTCCTCGGTGTCAAGCTTGTGACAGAATCACCTAGAGGGCTTGTTAAAGCACAGACTGCTGGGAACCACCTCCCAGTTTGAATACAATAGGTTTGGATTAGTGAACAAAATTGCATTTCTAATGAATTCCCAGGTGGCACTGATGATGGTCCAGGAATCACACTTTGAAGACCCCTGCATTTGTCCTGCTCTGTGGCCTGTAATATAACCCTACTTCACTTTGTGAAAGAGGAAGAAGGAAGCTCAGGGAACATGAATTCTCACTCTCCTTCCCAGCACGATGGACGGTCCCCAGAAGCCAGAAATAACTCATCAGATGAAGGGTTTAACGTGAAGCCTGGCCCGCCTCCTCTCCCAATTACTCATAACAAAATTAAGATTCTGAGCAGACAAGGTGTCCCTGAAAGGTAAGAACTACTTAGGAAGTAACTATTCACAGGACTGGGGACCACTGCAGTGTGGCATTGATTATAGTACTTAAGGGACACAGCAACCCACAGAGGCCGGCCAACGCACCGATATAAATAAGTACTAGCTTCACACTATAAAGAGCTGGCGGACTGTTTTTACATCACTGACGTCGGGGGTGGGCACTTCTGGCTTCCAGGTGCCAGACGTTTTTTAATTACAGGGATATTACTCACTGCTGCTGCAGAGAAGAAATATGAGGAGAACGCTGAGGACCTTACGTTGTAAACCACGGTTTCCAAGCAGAGGCACATCAGCCGGGCTCAGCTCTTTCCCATCAGCAAAGACTCTTTAAGAACTCTTTAAACACAAGAAATGATGTTGCTGTATCTTGGGGGGGAGAAGCGGGGGCAGGGAGGGTCAACAATGTTTTTGCTTATGATTTCCTGGTTTCAAGGAGCCTAACTGATCAGATTGGTGTTGTTGCCACATGCATGTCAAACAAACAGGCTTTTCTCCTTCCAGGTCCTGGCAGAATCTGTTGCTCTCGTGAGCTTCGAGCAGAGAAGGACGCTTTTCTGGAACGATTTCCTCGCAATCATGTCCACTCCTGACTGACAATTGTCAGCACAAAAGGTGAAATGTTCAGTAAGTTGATAAAACGTTCTTTTGTCCCCCAAGCTATCCTGCAGCCACACACTGGCGGGCAGCAGCTTAAACTCATTGTAATGGCTCCATCCTGCCTCCTCCAATTATCCACTGAGGATGTGGGTTTTCCTGAGGTATGCTTCGTCTCTCAGAGGGTTGCAGCCTATGGACAGCAGGTGGGTGCGACTGGTCCCCACTCCACTCCTGCATCTATCCCCACCACTCCACTGAAACGTTTGTACAAAGGGCACAGCGACCTCCAGATTTCCAGGGCTATTGGATATCTTCCTGGCTGTATTTTATTCAGCCTCTCAGCAACCCTGGACAATTAGAGCCTGTCATTCTGAAGCCAGGCCTTTCCAGGTTTCCAAAATACGGCACCCCTTAGTTTTCTTGCCTCTCCGCACTTTCTTCTGTCGACATCTCCCTCCCTATAAAACTGTAAATGTTGGTGCCCCTTGGGAGCCCCTTCCCTCTCAAAACCTTCCCTGGGTGATTGTAAACATCCTTAGAACTACAAACCCAATGGATAGACTCTAACCTCCTCTCTGAACTCCTGAAATATGTATCGAACTGCTTACTCAAAACCTCCAATAGATATTGCAACCCTAACATACGTAAAACTAACCTCCTAATTTTCCCTACAAGCTCATTCTCTTACTGGTCTTCCTCATCTACATAAATTGCACCATCATCCTCAGAGTTACTCAACTGGAAAACCTGGAGTTCATTCTTGAATCCTCCTCTTCCTTCACACCTCCCTTGTTACCAAGACCTGTAGATCTGAACTCTGACATCTGGCCTAGATCTACTCACTCTACCACTACTGCCACCCACCTAGTCCAAGCCCGTTATCTAGCCCTTGAACTCCTCAACAGACTCCTTACTGGCCTCCCTGCCTCCACTGTTTCCCTTTCATAAGCAATTTTCCACCAAGGCCAGAGTATTCTTTTTTTTTTCTTTATTGATTAAGGTATTACATATGTGTCCTTATCCCCCACTTACTCTCCCCACCCTACCCCTCATGCCCTCACCCCCCTGGTGTCTGTGTCCATTGATTTTGTTTATATGGATGCATACAAGTCCTTTGGTTGATCTTATTCCCACCCTCCCCTACATTCCCTCTGAGGTTTAACAGTCTGATTGATGCTTCTCTATCTCTACATCAGTTTTTGTTCATTTGTTTATGTTGTTCACTATATTCCACAAATGAGTGAGATCATGTGATATTTATCTTTCTCTGACTGGCTTATTTCACTTAGCATAATGCTCTCCGGGTCCATCCATGCTGCTGCAAATGGTAGGAGTTCCTTCCTTTTTACAGCAGCATCATATTCCATTGTGTAGATTTACCACCGTTTTCTAATCCACTTATCTGCTGATGGGCACTTAGGCTGTTTCCAAATCTTAGCTACGGTAAATTGTGCTGCTATGAACGTAGGGGTGCAATATATCCTTTCTGATTGGTGTTTCTAGTTTCTTGGGATAGATTCCTAGAACTGGGATCACTGGGTCAAATGGGAGTTCCATTTTTAGTTTTTTGAGAAAACTCCATACTGTTCTCCACAGTGGCTGCACCAGTCTGCATTCCCACCAGCAGTGCACAATGGTTCCTCTTTCTCCACATCCTCACCAGCACTTGTCATTTGTTGATTTGTTGATGATAGCCATTCTGACAGGTGTGAGATGGCACCTCATTGTTGTTTTGATTTGCATCTCTTGGATGATTAGTGACTTTGAGCAGAACATCATTAAAATGTCCATACTACCAAAAGCAATCTATAGATTCAATGCGATCCCCATAAAATACCAACAACATATTTCACAGACCTAGAACGAACTCTCCAAAAAATCATATGGAATAAAAAAAAGACTCTGAGTAGCTCCAGCAATCCTGAGAAAGAAGAACAAAGTAGAAAGGATCTCAATACCAGATAGCAAGCTGTTTTACAAAGCCACTGTTCTCAAAACTGCCTGATACTGGCAAAGAACAGACATATAGACCAATGGAATAGCATAGAGAATCCAGAAATCGACCCAAACCAATATGCTCAATTAATATTTGACAAAGGAGGTGAGAGCCTACAACGGAGTCAAGAAAGTCTCTTCAATAAATGGTGTTGGGAAAATTGGACAGATATATGCAAAAAGATGAAACTAGATCATCAACTTACATCATACACAAAAATAACCTCAAAATGGATAACGGACTTAAATGTAAGATGGAAAACCATAAAAATTTAGAGGAATTCACAGGCAGCAAAATCTCAGACATATGCCAAAGCAATATCTTTTCTGATACAGCTCCTAGGGCAATGGAAATAAAGAGAAAATAAACAAATGGGACTACATCAAAATAAAAAGCTTCTGCACAGCCAAAAACAACAAGAAAGCCCACTGCATGGGAGAACACATTTGCCAATATTACCACCGATGAAGTTTTAATCTCCAACATTTATAGGGAACTCATACAACTTAACAAAAGGAAGATAAACAACCCAATCAAAAAATGGGCAACAGATCTAAATAGATACTTTTCAAAAGAGGACATAAAGAAGGCCAAGAGACGTAGGAAAATATGCTCAGAGAATTTTATAAAGCATCATGTTGCTCCCTGGTTTTAAATCTTTTGGGGGCTTTCCATTTGTCACCCAGGTTGTTGATTGTCTGACCCAAAATCCATTTTTCCTTCCACCAAGTAAGAGGTACATATATAGTTGGATGTTCTTCACCCAAAATAATAGTTTACACGCTCTCTTGAAGCCTATAAGACTCAGTTCCATACAATGGGGTCTATATGGAGTGTTGTGTGGGACTTCTAGGATGGCTATTTAAGAAACTGATCAGCTGAGAAGAGATCCCTATTTTGTCCTTGACTTTCCTTCTTCGTCTTATCTAGAGCAAGGATATAATGCTAGAGCTGCAGCAGACATATGAGACCATGATGCAACCTTCAGGAATAAATCAATAGAAGCTTGGGTCTTAGGTCACCCTGGCTTTTACTGGGGACTGCCTATCTAAACACTTGGAAGAGCTCATGTGATAGGATGGTAAAATAACTTGAAATTTTTAAAACTTGTGCTGGAGGCATGTTTCACTCTAAAAAAAATTTTTTTAATAGGCATAAAGGAAAAAGGCACTCATGAGAGACTCTAAGGTCACAACCCTCCTCCTCCACAAGATGAAAAATCCCAAGAACAGGAAATAACTCACAGGATCAGGAGTCTAATTTTGATCTCCGCTCAGAAAACTTTAAAAATGTTGACTTCTCTCACAAGTGTTCAATGTGAAAATAAAAATTTTGAAGACAAAAGCATTTAGTGAACTCTAACCTTGCTTAGATTATTACTCTCTTGGTTCCCTTTCCTTCTGTATTATTCAGGTTACCCTCCTCTCACTTCTCGCATGTGGCTACAAAAGTAGAATCAGGACTTCTCAGAAGAGTATTAGAGAATCCGAAGGCTGAGTTGGAATCAAGATAACTGGCAGGACTTGTTGGTATAAGTCACACTGCTGAGACTGTCTAAGCTCTGGGCACACAGCG
>PVJC01009224.1:40000-46420 GCA_004026665.1 Murina feae | reverse complement strand
TTACCTTCTGCAGGATGTGGCTTCAACTTGAACATGGCATTTCCACCCCAGGACAACCCCAAAGCAGTATTGCCTTCAATGAAGTAAGATACAAAAAGTTTGACTAACTGGAACACCCAAGAAGGAGATCTGTAGCTGAGGGCCCTTCCTCCCTCAGCACCACTGTCAGCTGGTGACTTGGCACCAAGAAAATCAAAATCCAATTGTTCATTCTCTCATCTTTGATGCACCTGCTTCCCCTGCCTTTAGGACGCCTCACTTCCTTAGGTTCCCTCCTCCCTCCGTGGTGGCTCTTTCTCAGTGCCCATTGCCTCCTTGTCTCATCTTCCATATGTTACTGTGGACCGCCTCCAGGGGCATTTCTTTACCATTTTCTCCCTAAGTGCACTCTCGTGGTGCTCTCACCAGGACGTGCTCACTTGCAGCCTTCCCCATCGCAGCTGATCTCAACTTGATCCTTCTAGTTGCTCAGGCCTCAGTCATCTTTGACTCTTCTCTTTCACACCCACATCCAACACATGAGGAGTTCTGCTAGCTTTGTCTTCAAAATGTGTCAAGAACCCAACTTCTCATCACACCCATAGCTACCGCCATGGTCACAGCCACCACTCATGCCCAGATTAGTGGATCAAACTCCTTGCTCCTGCCCCACACTGTCAGGGAATGCTTTAACAACAGAAGCCATCTGTCTTCTCAAAACCTTCCGATGGCTCCCCTTTTTACTCACAGTAAAACCAAAGTCCTTACACAGCAAAGCCTTCTGTGGTCTGCCTGCCACAACCCCTGCCAGTTGTCTCTCTGAACATGGCTACCAGTCGGCCCATCACTCATTCTGCTCCTGCATCCCAGCCTCTCTGCTCTTCTTTCCAAGCAATTCCTAGTCCTGGGACTTTCGCTCTGAGCATTCTCTCTGCTTGGAATGGTCCTTTCTCCCAAGTGTCCACATTTGGCTACCATGCCCTAAGCCCCTGGAACCATGTCTAATATGTAGTAGAAGTCAATAAATGTTGAATAAACAAATGTGTACACTGAGAGCTTTACCATCCATAAAAATTATTTGTGAATATCATGTTTTTTTATTTTGCATTTTTAATGATGAAAGTAAAACAAACTGATTTGGGAATCATTAAAATTAACTACATATTAGTATATAACGCCATACAAATTAATACCTCTACCAATCAGTGATTTTCTATAATTATTTAGAGATTATATTATACTGGAGGCGCTGTTATGGATATTGCTTTTTGTTACATGTTATATCAAAGCCATTTTCTATGACATTAGGAATGTATCAAGCTTGATGAGATGTAGCCAGCAAGGTTTACCAAGGCGAAGTTATGATTAAAAGAATATACCCAAAACATACTGTTTAAACAGCTACATAAAACCCCATTAATGCAAGTTAGCATTTTCTGCTTAATTGTGGTCATTTATAGTTTCCAAGTATTTTATGTTATTTGCTGAGCAACGAACATCTTTGTGCAAATGTTCTTGTTAAGATATCAAATTTGTTGTTGGGATCAATTCATAGAGGGCTAGGAGGTCCTGGAAAAAGTGGCATGCATATTTTAAAGGTTCTTTATCTATAGCACCAAATCGCCTTCCAGAAAGAGGTTGCCAAATTGTGCTGTCACCTGCAGCACATGCAAACCAAAGAGAAATCATGACAGGATAGAGTATTGTAAAACTATTTAATTTACCAATTTTATATGGTTAAAATTATGAGTTTATGATTATAGCAAAACTGAACATTTCTTTACATGTGATTATTTATATTTCTTTATTGTGATTTATCTTTCATATTCTTAGTCAATTATCTACTGAAGTCTTTGTTTATCTTACTTATTTGAGTGACCTTTTCATGTATCAGAAGTGTTAAATTTTTATCCTTTATATTAATTACAAATATCTTCCAATGTATATTTTCTTGGGGTCTTTTGTTGTCATATAACATTTCCTATCTTAATGGGGTTGCATTTATTAATATTCTCCTTTGTGATCCTTTTACTGTTGTTAGGTTCTTACACATTCAAAGATCAGGTGTATGTGCATTATAGCTTTTTCCAATTTTTATGGGTCTTTTAGTTTTCCTCTAACTCCTCTAGAACTTACCTGAAAATATGATATGAATTGAGTCTACAATGTCATTGCTCCCCAAAATAGATCTAATTATACAAGCACCTATTACTCACCTTCTTCATTATCTGCCAAATCCTTAGATGTAACACCTATTCTCCTCAAACTATCCCAAAAAAAGAGGAGGTACAACTTCCAAGTGCTTTATACAAAGCAAACATTATCCTAATTCCAAAACCAGATAAAGATACTACAAAGAGAGAAAAGCACAGGCCAATATCCCTAATGAACATAGATGCTAAAATCCTCAATAAAATATTAGCAAATCAGATCCAGCAATACATTAAAAAGTTCATACACCGTGATCAAGTGGGATGTATTCTGGGGATAAAAGGTTGGTATAATACTCGCAAATCAATAAATGTGATATATCGCATAAATAAAATGAAAGATAAAAAGCACATGATCACACAAAAAAAGCATTTCATAAAATCCAACACCCATTTTTGATACTCTCAGCAAAGTGAGAATAGAGGGATCAAAACTCAACACAATAAAGGCCATATATGAAAAACCTACAGCCAACATCGTACTCAATGGGAAAAAACTAAAAATATTTCCCTTAAGTTTAGGAACAAGACAGGGGTGTCCACTTTCACCACTCTTATTCAACAAAGTACTGGAAGTTTTAGCTACATAAATCAGAAAAGAACAAATAAAAGGCATCTGGGGGAGGGTCAAGATGGCAGCATAGGTAAATATGGTACTGACTTTCTCCTACAACCAGGTCAAAATTATAACTAAACTACATAACAAAGCAAGCATCATTCAGAACCACCCAAAATCTAGTAAACAGAAGTCCTATAACTAAGGATATAAAGAAGAACCCACATTAAGACTAGTATGAGGGGTGGAGGCGCAGAATGGACTAGTCCAACACCCACATGTGGCATTTTTTAATCAGGAGGGATTTTATGGCTGCACAGATCCCCTGTGAAAATCAAGGGGTCCCAGATCCATAGCAGATCCCTCAGCCCAGGGTTCCAGACTGGGAAGAGAAATTCCAAAGATTTGGGGCTATAAAAAGCAGTAGGACCTTGAACAGTTTGTCTCAGTGGTTAGAACATTGGCCTATGTACTGGAGTGTCAGTAGTGGGTTTGATTCTGGTCAAGAGCATGTATCTTAATTGCAGGCTCAATCCCCAGCCCTGGTCTGGGTGCATGTGGGAGGCAACCTGGCAATGTATCTTTCTCACACTGATGTTTCTCTCTCTTGATCACTCCTCTCTTCTCTTCTCTTCTCTTCTCTTCTCTTCTCTTCTCTTCTCTTCTCTTCTCTTCTCTTCTCTTCTTCTCTCTCTCTCTCTCTCTCTCTCTCTCTCTCTCTCTCTCTCTCAAAATTAATAGAAAAAATATCCTTCTGTGAAGATAAAAACAACAACAGGAAATGTAACTGAGTGAGATGGAGGCTGCCGGAGTCCCAGGCAGTTCCACTTAAAGGGCCCACATAGGGACTTACTTGGACTCACTCTCTCCTTGCTCCAGCACTGGGACAGCAGCTTGAAAGGCTCCTGGGACATATGGAGAGGAACTAAATTGGCCTCAAGGCAATAGCTGGGGGACAGCTCTCTCACAGACAAAAAGGCTCCTAGAGTTCATGGTTCCTTTGCTGAGAATTCCAAGCCACAAAAATGACTGGAAGGTGCCAGACCTGAGTTTCCATCAACCTAGGTCACACTGTTCACCCTGCTCTGGTGATTCCTCACCCCACCTAACTTGCAGGCCCACCCAAGCCATTTATAGTGACTTTTCTTATGAATGGTCTGTCCTGGCTCAGGCTTCAGACTTTCCTAAAATCTCTCAGACAAGCAGCAGCTGGCCTCAGCATGCCCCATACTTCTAAACAGGGGAACCTAGGCATGGTACTAATAACAACTTGCCTTGGTCCACAGCTTGGCATCTCCTGGGCACCTACAAGCCCAACACAACTAACAGTCATCTGAAGATTGCCCTGTAGCTCCTGCAGGGTGGCCCCAGGCAAGACACAGGGAGTAGCTGACTTTTCACCTCCTGGAGGCCTCAGAGCCATTGCACCTGGTGGTCAACTTCAGACCATTCAAGATTACAACCCTACCATATGCACAAGGGACACACTCAACAGGTGGACTCAGTGAGCACCAAAGCCCCACTGAAGCAAGTCCTGCTCTACAGGGGCATCTCCTACACAGCAACTCTTCCACTGTAGCCATAGCAGAACTGCATAGCCTACTCACCTGGGGGTCAATTTCTCCTAGTGATGCCAACAGCAACAAGGTCAACTGCACTAGGGCCCACACAGGGGCACACTTAGTGTGCCAAGCTCAGGTGACTGGGGAGGCTGAGCCACTGGCTAAGGTGACCAGATGTCCCGCTTTTGGCGGGACAGTCCCAATTTTTAACAGTTTGTCCTGCGTCCCGCGGCATTTTAAGAAAGTCCTGATTACTCTTTGTAATATTTTAAGTAATAATAAAAAATAATAAAAAAGGAAGAAAAAGAACCCCTCTCCAGGTTAATGGTGTACCGCTTTAAATCTGGTCACCTTATACAAGACACCTACTATACAAGGCCACTCTATCAATTCCAGAAGATACAGAAGCTCTACCTAATAAATAGAAACAAACGCAGGGAAGCAGCCAAAATGCAGAGATAAACATGTAAATGAAAGAACAGAAGAAATCTCCAGAAAAAGAACTACAAAATGGAAGCAAGCAAATTACCACATACAGAGTTTAAAATAATGGTTATAAGGGTTTTCAAGGAACTTACTGAGAACTTAAAGGAACTTAGTGAAAACATCAGCAACACAAAAAAGAGACCAGTCAGAAATGAAGGGTACAATAACTGAAATGAAGAATAATTTATAAAGAATCAATAGTAGAATAGAGGATTCCAAGAATCAAATCAACGATTTGAAATATGAAGAAACAAAAAACACCCAGTCAGAACAGCAAAAAGAATGAATATTGTGTAAGGAACTTCTGGGAAAACTTCAAGCATACCAACATTTGCATCATGGAGGGTGCCAGAATGGGTAAGAAACTGAAAACTATTTGAAAAAATAATGACAGAAAATTTCTCCTACCTGGTGAGAAAACAAGAGATACAAGCCCAGGAAGCACAAGGAGTCCCAAACAAGAGGAACCTAAAGAGGCCCACACCAAGACACATCATAATTCAAATACCAAGGATTAAAGACAAAGAGAGAATCTCAAGACCAGCAAAAGAAAAGCACTTATTTACTTAGAAGGGAGTGTCCCTAAAACTATTAGCTAATTTCTTAACACAAACTTTGCAGGCCAGAGGGAATGGTAAGAAATATTCAAAGTGATGAAAAGCAAGGACCTACAACAAAGATTACTCTACCCAGCGGAGCTATCATTTAGAATTGAAGGTCAGACGAAGTGATTCCACTTCTGGGAATATATCCTAAGACTCACAAAATGCCAATCAGAAAGAATATAAGCACTCCTATGTCCATAAACAGCATTATTTACAATAGCTAAGATCTGGAAACAGTCCAAGTGCCCATCAGTAGATGAGTGGATAAAAAATTGTGGTACATTTACACAATGGGATGCTGTGCAGCTATAAAAAA
Organism: Murina feae; assembly: GCA_004026665.1. NCBI lineage: Eukaryota > Metazoa > Chordata > Mammalia > Chiroptera > Vespertilionidae > Murina > Murina feae. The sequence goes on along the minus strand of PVJC01009224.1, from coordinate 40,706 downwards.
AAAAAAAAAAACAAAAAAGAAAGAAAGAATTCTTAACTTTGGGACAGCATGGAGGGGCCTGGAGATTATAATGCTAAGCAAAATAAGCCAGTCAGAGAAAGATAAATACTGTATGATCTCACTTATACGTGGGATCTAATGTAAAAAATAAACTGATGAACAAAATAGAACCAGAAGCATGGAAGCATGGTACAGTGTAACAGATGTCAGAGGAGAGGGCATTTGTGTGTGGGGGGTGAGGGGGCGTGGGGTGGAGGGAGACAGGAGGAAAGAAAGTGAAGAGAATGGCCAAAGAATATACATGCATTAGTCATGACAGACAATAGTGTGGTTATGGTCAGAGGGAGGGGGGAGGGTTTGGATGGAGGGGAGAAAGGGGGGGGTAAGTGGGGGACATCTATAGGAGTGTGAACAATAAAAAAATTGTTACATGAAAATGTCATTTTGCCATCTTATAATTGTTGCTTAAGATCTTTTAGCATTTTATCTGATTTTACTAAAGCATGTATTACTCTCTATTATCATTAGTGTCTCTCCCCAAGTAGGCTGTGAGCTTTCTGGTTTTCCCCCTGAATCCAGCATGGTAAACGGAAGCTGGTAAATAGATTTGATAAATTGGTGGCAATTCTAGACCCACTGACAATGAAGAAGCCAGGCAGACTGGGTGAACGGGATGAACCCAAGGCCTTTTGGCCTCTCTCCCTTG
>PVJC01009224.1:0-35000 GCA_004026665.1 Murina feae | reverse complement strand
TACTCATGCCTTTTTCTCTGTTTATCTATTTTCTAGGCATGAGTATCTAACATTTTGATGAGGATAAATTAAATTCAAGAATATTTTGACTCTTCCTAAACAAGAAAGGACTAACTCATATGTGTTTATTACCATACAATGCATACAGCAGAATTCGTCTCCTCATCAGCGATCCTTGCTTTGACTTAACTAAGAGGCTTGACATGAAGAAGATACAATCAGAGAGGTTGACAGGAATGAAATTATGGATGACTAGGTGTACCACCAAAATTGTAAACTGTGCTGATCCACTGCAAGTTTTGAGCAGAAGGACCACATGATCAGACAGGAATTTTAGGGGGCTGTGTGCAGCAGCATGAAGGATGGACAGGGAAAGCAAGCTGGCAGTAGATTCAACCTAGGCAAGAGGTAGGACTTAGTGGTACTGGAGATGGAGAAAAGAAGGCACAATAATATAATTAGGAATTAGAATCAATAGACTTAGGGTGTGAAAAAGAAGGAGTCAAGATGATTACTGATTCCCTAGGAGCTATCCAATCAAAAGTGAGGAAACATTAGAATACCGTGTCTGGGGAGATAAAATTTTTCACTTGGGGACATGTTGAGATTCAGAGGTGAGATCCAGTTGGGAGTTCAGTCTCCCAATGCTTTCCGTACATTAACATCTATGAAGCTCTAAAAAATGCAGATGCCCTAGTTTCTCCTCCACACCCACCCCAAACCTTATAAAACAAGTTGTCTAGCATTGGATCCTGGAATTCCTCACAAGATTCCAATCCCAGGGATATCAATTGCTGAGGTAACTTAATATACCTTATGTCTGAACCTTAACATTCATTTTTAAGTTTAGATTTAAAAATCATTACTGTTCAGGGGTAGTTGAAGTCCTGGATGTGAGTGAGACTATCCAGAAAGAATGGCAAGGATGAGAGAAAAGAGACCATGAACAGCGCACATACATCATCCTAGCATTGGAAGTGGAGTCGAGTGAAAGGAACACACCTACGACATCCTCAAGATGAGTCACTTGCAAGTTGCACAGAGTTGAGGATGTCATTTGAGCACAAGTAGAACTGATGATGAGGATGCTTGAAGAGAGAGTTCGGAGGAGAGAACCTGTAGCCTAGCCATTTGAGGAAGTTCTTGATATGAGACCTGAAGTACCTCACAGGGAAGTCCTCTTAAAGCAAGTAGGCAGAAGGAAGAAGAGTACGTCTGAGGATAGAGGTAGGTACGTTGGTAATGCAGGGCATAATTGAGGGGAATTGATGCATTTTGTGGTAAATTGCCTCCATTTTCTTTGGGAAGCATGCAGAAAAGGAACTTCCTGAGTGTGAATTGGTTTAGGGCAGTCCTGAGCTAAATGGGAAGAATATGAGTCAGAGCCACCAAAAGGACTGATTGTGTAACTTGCTGCTGAAATTCTCCACATAACAGGTACAGGTGCAAGTTATTGTCACCTTGAGGATGCTGGGGGGTCAAAGAGGTTAGAAAGTTGAAGAGCTGCCATGAGGGAGGCCGAAATGGTGTTCCAGCTCCATTGGAAAGGAAACGGAAGTATGGACAGCGTTGGGCGGAAATGAAAGGAAGGGGTCAAAGAGCAAGTGTGATGCCAGGGAGGGTGGGCCAGTTGGTGATGGGAGGAGTTCCAAAGGCACCCCAAGGGGTTAAGGTCTCAGGCCAGTTCCCAGTGGCCATGGGAGTGAGGTGCAGGGACGGGATGGTCAAAGCAGTTTGAACTTGGGTTGTTGGGAAGGATATTTAGTACCTGACTCTTAAAGTCCCAGGGTCCTGGGATGGGCAGGGATGGGAAGGAAGGCTGTGAGCTGGGACTAAAATCCTCAGTGATCAAGAAAAGAGGAGTGAAGAGAAGAGAGAGAGCGCGAGCTGAGATGATGGCAGGAGATTTGAAAGACAAGACTTCTATGTGTGTCTAAGAGTAAAAGTCTAGTAGCCACAGGGAGTGAGAAAGTGTTGGCTGCCGTTTTCCCGCCACAGTTGCTCCTCAGGGATCTAAACACACTGATCTGTGATCCCCCATCTTTATAAAATGTGCCCTGGCTCCCTTCACCCTGAGTAAGGTCATCATAGCAAGACCCAGTTTCTCATCTCTCTCCTACTGGGAGGACCATGGCACCTGCTGGTTGCACCCCAGCGCAGAGCCGTGTATGTGCCACCCTCCTCTGTGACCTGGCTCCTCAGCTGCTCGGGCAGACGCTCTCAGCCCACACAGGTCATGCTGGAAGTCCATCCCGACTCACTGCTGGCCCCCAGACCCCAGCGGTCTCACAGAACTGTCCCCAGTGAGTAGTGATTAACAATGCAGAGCAGCGATTTTCAGCTGCTGTGCCAAATTTTAAAACTATTTGTCAGAAGAACTGACCTTTCTTCCTTTAAATTGTCAAATTAAAAAATCACAACAATAACCTTCCAGTGTGGATAAATCAAAATTATACCTATTTTTTGTCACATCGGCAAAAAAATATAATCTTTTGGTATGCCATGCATTGAGTTACTAATCTCGGTGTGCCATGGGATGGAAAAGGTTGATAGAGAGGTCACTTCCCCTGCTAAACTAACACCTTGAGGACAACCAAGCTTTTCATCTGTTCTCTGTACCTTCAGCCCCTGGCTTTGTGCCTGAGACATAGCAAGCACTTGGTAAACATTGACCGAATGACATCTGCTTACTAAGCTACTGAGTAAGGTCCCATCATGGGACAGCTTTGGTTTATAGATGAGTCAGAATCTCAGAGTCGCCACAAACCCACACAGTTTCCAAGAATGATCGTAACGATCTATTCTCAAATTGGCATACATAGCTTACAGTTTGATAGGGCCTCATCCTAACACTTATATAGAGGAGACAAAATTACATATTTCCAGGAACAAAAAGAAACTCCCCTCATCCTGCTACCTTTAAGTGGACCTGCCGCCCTGCTGCCATGCAGAAAAGAACTTGGATTTCTTAGCGTCTATATTGAGCCAGCAAGCCTGGGAGGGGGGCTGTCTACCTCCGAGAGGTGCCTACTTATGTCCTTGCTGGTCGTGAACCTATGGGCAGAACGAGTGGGAGATCTTAGCATAGACTTCTGGAAGAAGGGAGATGGGGCCTTTCCCACCACAGCCCTCCTGTCCGCACTTGCTCTCCACCAGGAAAAGCCCCGCACGTCCGATGCATTCTGCTTGCCTGTCCATTATCCGCCTGGTTCTTCTTAGCTCCCTGTTAGACTGCTCTCATTGAGGTCCTGATGCCCACAGCCGCTTCCAGCTGATCGCTCCTGGTGTCGGCGGCACGCACCTCGTTGGCTGTGGTAGACAGGGTGCCATTACCAAAAGCACTGCTTTCTGAAGCCTCTAATGTCACTGCAGATTGATAAGTTTCACCTCAGGATCCTATACTATTTTAGTAAAGTATTTTTTCTAGAAATAGCATCTGGATGGTAATTCCTCAATTGCCAGTTTTGTATACAAAGAAGAGACATTTTTGGAAGTGCCCTTCATGCTGTCAACTGTTTTTAAAGAAACGTATTAGCTCAAAACAGCAGGATCAGTGCTAATCCTTTTTTCCCAGCCCTAAATGCAATGCTGTAAGTATCTGATTTTAAATATACTTATTTGCATTCTTTCACTGGAGAACCTTGACCAGTGTATTGTGTTAAGGAACAAAAAGTTGTGCTGGTCCCTGTGGATCAGTCGGTTGGAGCATTGTTTCGTACACGGAAAGGTGGCGGGTCCCAGGCCCGATCAGAGCACATACTTGGGTTGAGGGTTCAATTCCAAGTTTTTCCTCTCTCTTTCTCTCTCTAAAATCAATTAAAAAAAAAAAAAAAAGAACCACACGCATATTCTTGGGTGAGGATTTAAAAAAAAAGAAGCCAAAAAGTTCTTTCTCTCTTTCGACTTCTAATCTTAAAGTCAGATCCAACTCCTAAAGAGAGGCATCTGAGGTAAGGTAAACATATTTTTAAGGTGCATTTAATTCCCACATCTCTCTCTCACTTTGAAACTTTAATACTTAGCAAAGCTTTGACGATGGTTGTTGGAGGTTGTTAACTGAGACTAGACCAGTGAGAATGGGCCCATCAGAGCCCCCAGACATCTTTGTGTAAAACCTCTCTCCCAAGGAATTTGGTCCCTGCCCTTGAGCATTCCAAAGTCTGCAACTTTCCACAGCCACATACAGCTCATTGACAGTTAGCAGCTGTCAAGCGGACAGGCGAGCACACCCAGCTGGCCGACTGAGGCCACGTCTAGACACAATGAATGGACACAGCACATCAGTCCCATTTGGCCATCCCAGCATTTGGTGGAGATCAGCCCCGGGCTCGGTGCAACTGCAGAGAAGAGCGTGGGAACATGGCAATGGTCAGGCTGGAGCCGACCACTTCGCTGTGGTCCTGACGCCAAGGTGGGCTCCACAGCTGTGCGGACAAAGGGAAGGCCCGCGCCTGGGCGCTCTGGCCCTTCTTCACTCTCCTCAGTGGCTCGTTTTGATCCCAAGTCCCCACCACCCAGCAGTCTGTCTCAGGAAGCTGTCTCTGAGCACCCTGCCTGGCAGAATGCACCCCACGCCCCAAGGCCCAGGGCCTCTGAGCTTACCACAGATTGCCTATGGAAGAGGGAGAATATTTTAAAGCTGAGGAAGTAGTGACTATTCCCAGCTTCCATCTCATGACATATATTGGGGGGAAACCTGCCACACATAATCTAGTCACAGATATAAAATGTGACTGAAGCGACAGGCCACCCGCAGCCTAAACTGTACAACAGTAAAAATAAATAAATACGGAAATCTCTTTTAAAGAACTTTAAAAGTCGCAAAGTCCACCCTCAGACATAAACCATGTCTCTGTAAACTGATTATCAATTCTATGAGAGGAGAGCCTGTGTGATGGAGAAAGAGCACTGTTCCTGAAATAGTTTCAGTGCTGCAGAAGAGAAAACAAGGAAGACAGGAGACGCCAGGAAATCTGCTGGAGGAAATGGAAGTTGTACGGCTTCCAGAAACTCCAGGGCGAGGCAGGGAGCTCTGCTCCCCACCAGACATGTGGCCCTGCGTAGAAATGCGCCAAAACAACACAGTGTGGGCTCCATCTCCCAATTAATACTCTGATGAGCTGCCGCAGATAGCCAGATCCTCAGTCAGCCTCATCAAACTATGTCTGCACAGAAAAGGACTCCTGTTAATTCTGTCTAATACCTGACAGTGGTTAAGCACCATTAATACTCCATAATTTCATTGTATGTTATTGTAATCATATCAGCATATATCTCAGTGGCCATGCAAGGCTCAATAGGCTTTGCTGAATTACAGGTCACGTGATTCTGCTGCAGTGAGAGACTATCTTCCATCACAGCCAGACCTCCCTTGCCCTCCCCGCAGTCAGTAGCCTAAGCAGGTATTAATAAAGGTCTCCTTTTTTAAATTGCACAGCTCTAAATGGTCTTTAAGGGACCCAGCGGTAATCTCAAGATCCCTATATTTTAGCAGGAAAGCAGGACAGAGGAATTAATAAGAGCCCTTTCTGTGTAAACTGCTCCCTGCTCTAAGGCTATAGCGTGATGTCAGGGCGCTAAGAGAATTTTAAATGCACAGGATGGATTGTTTGTGTTGCAAAAGCGAAACAGGGGGCAAAGGCTAAGAGACTTGAGGAAATTGAAAGACTGCCAGGGATGCTGGGATGCAAATAGCAACAAAACAGGGATAAATGCTCCTGCTCACATATGCAGGAGTCCTGCAGAAGGGGGAGAAAAAAAAGGTTATTAATTTTCACCAGGCTGTATCTTACAGCTGGTGGCTCGGCATCAGTTTTTGGTGTAATGAAAATGGTCTGAGCAGAAGATAAATGGTTCATAAAGTGGACCATTTAGATGCAATCGAGGCTCAATCTGCCCAGTGACTAATCACATCCCCCCAGTAAAGCTGAATTCCACTAACGGACCTTTTTTCCCCGCTGTACCAGTGAATTGTAGCCGGGTCTAAGTTCAAGGCAGGCAGAGAATTATCTTGATTTATTAGCGCGCTCCCTGGCCGTGCCACTGGCGCGGCTGGGCCTTAGTGGGGCTTCCGCCCTGTTGCTGTCGGAGAGTAATCTTTACTGTTCCCCTGTGACTAGTACACAGCATCATTTTCAGCTGCTAGAAAAATGGGCTGCTTTTGCACCTGTAATTTTTCTTCTTTCGCTGCTGAAGGTATATAATATATCTCTAAAGTGCGTAATAAGTTTCTGAAAAACGTGTTTTTAAAAGGAATTGATTCCAGTGGTTTATAAGCCAAGCAAGGCCACAGGAGGAAGCGCACGGATTGCGAAGGTGTGCCCGGCCGCGGGGCAGTGCCCTACCCACCTTTCCCTGCCGAAGCCCTGCTTTGCAGCCAGTCCAGAGCATCATCCCACACATTTTCCATGTGGTAGTTGCTTCTCGTCATGAACTCCAATCAAATCAAAATGCTGTTTATATTGAGCCTTCACAAGTCCTGGTTACACATAAAATGGGGCAGAATCTCTCATAATGACATTTAATTGTGGGAGAGAAGATGCGGCGAGAAGAGCTATCAGTGCACTTGCTCAGGCTTCCTTTGCATAAAGCCGTTTGTAGATCGTTTAATTATGACATTATTCTGAGGGACGTTTAGAGTAGCTCACTGGCTCCCCACATTTTTAGATCTATGGAAAATACACTTGGGGTGATTGTCATTATTCTGTCTGGGAGTTACTCACAAAAAGCCCTTCGTTCCCATGAGGGTTGACTACCTACTTGGCTATAGCGAATTCTGACACTTAAACCATAACCTCGTGAACATCTTCAGAAAGGGAATCCATGGTGCTGAGGACACTAGGAGAAGCCTAGTGCCTCCTCTTTGAAGCTCCAAAGATTCTGACTAAACGTTATTAATAACCCAACAGATGGCAGCAAGGCAGGGGTCTGAGCTGGGTTCTTTTGAGCCCTTCAAGGCTATTGTTTCCTTTTCCAAAGGACCTGATGGCTATGGTAGTAGACTAGCAGGCGGTACACCAGGGAAATGCAGCTAAAACCCTCGGTTACATACATCCATAAAAGGAGCCCAGGTTTTCAGATACCTGCCTGCAGTCTCACACCTTCCATTGCATCAGTCATTGTACATCCATTCCTGTCTGAGCAGCCTCTCAGACCTGCATCTGTCTATTTAGCAGATTCCCTCCACCCTTTCCACAGAGCTTGGGCCAACGCAGCTGTGAACTGAAACTACAGTAAAACCAGTGGGCCTGTGTGATGCCAGCCATACCTACAGCTTGGCAGAAGCAAAGAGGTGCAGAGCATTGCAGTCGTGCCGTCATCATTTGCAGCCAAATGTGTCAGCAGAGTAGGTCTGTCTTGACACAGACAGAACGACCGACACTGCTGTGGCTCATCTACACACATTCGCTGCATGCTTAGCATGTGTCAAATACCATGATATATTTGCAGTCCACACAGATGGGAGAGGCAAAGCCCTTCCCTCAAGAACCTGCAATCCTGAGTGACTAAAAACTAAGTGAATGATGCTGGGCCACGTGATGCTCAAAAGTCTAAAAGAATAAGGCCAAGGGTCAGTGATCTCTGGCTCTAATCAGAGTCACCTAGGATCAGTGTGGCTTTGGGAAAGTCATGAACTTCTCTGTACTTTAGTCCCATAATATAAAATGAGGATAAGAGTTTTTGCCTTATTCATCACTCAAGATAATTTTGAGAATGAATGAGATGGCATTTGCGCAAGCACTTTGATGTGTCAGAGAATGTTGGGAGTATTACTATTGCCTGAAAGATCAGGGACTGTCATGGAGTTATGGACACCAAGCCCTGCCCAAGGGCATCTAATAGAGGAGGGACCATCAAGCTGAAATGCAGCCCACTCTCGGCTCACCAAGCCATGTGATTGGGCATGAGACTCAGTCATCCCTGGAGAAGGGGCACATTTCCCTAATTTGCACATATGCACCAAATGGGCTAGCAACGGTGTGTGTGAATGTGCGAAGTACACCAGAAAGCTCTTGGAACCATTCCAGCACTGAACATTGCTATGAGCTGTTAGGTCTTGAGTTTCCACTGGCTTCTCTTACATCCCACCTAAGCCTTTGACATCAGTTATATCTTAGAAAACTACATCTTGGTAAAAGAACATGATTGTTTTTCATTGGCCATAAAAAATAAAATCATTAATTTTTAATTCACAGTGATATCAATGTGCATGGGTGAGAACGTTTTCATAAATGAAAGCAGAGCTTACACAGTGACAGGATCAAATTCTTTAGAAATATTCCTTGATTGAATGGCCCTGCTGAGAGTTAAACCAACCCCATGTAAACTCAACCCAGGACCCACGTGACTGCAAGCCAAATAATCTATTATGAGTTCTAATCCTTCTCCAAAACTCCAAACTAAATAACCCCACCCTCGTGTCTGCGTCTGCCCTTGCCCACCTTATCTTTATGGCACTGATAAATACAGAAATTATATTCTTTGCTTTTGTTTGCCTCTTTACTTTCTATTTCCTCATTTATGGTTCCTTGAACAAGTCTAGAACCTCAGTTTCCTTACCTGTCAAATTGAGATGCTAACACCCTTCAGAGCCCTTAAGAAATAGTGATGAGTAAAGAATCTGATAAAGACTATGATGAGCCTTTGACAGCGCTAGCCTAAAGGCCCTGAGAATGAATCCTGCCCAAAACGTAACAACTTTTCCACACAAAGCCCCTGAGGAGCAGATATGGCTGCAGTAAATAAAATTAAAGTAATCCTCCCTCTTGAGCCTGGAGCAGTGACAGGGCCCCAATCCAACCTGTCAGTCTAGCCTGCCTCACAATAGAGCAGTAGACAAGAGAGACAGGGAGAAGGGTGTGTGTGTGTGTAATAAAGTGGAGTGGGGCCACTGGAAGGGAGAGCAGGCCTGATGGGCCTCCTGCAGCCACAGGAAAGGAAGAACAGAGCGCCAGAGAGAAGCCAAGCCAGGCTCTGGATTTTAGTTCACAGGGACCGTACCTGCTGGGAAGCTGCATTCTGCAATAAAACCAACAAACATCAGCTCCATCCTGAAGGTGGTGAGGGGGCAGGGAAGTTGGCAGCGGAAGTGGGTAGTGACCTCTTGACCACCCGCACAAAGGCCTTGAGCACCTGACACCTACTGGGTGCCCAGGGCCAGACAGGGAAGCAGGCCATGACGATCTCATAATAGGATGTTTTCCCAATAGAATGGAATGCACTCCTCTTGAGCGACTTCATTGAGGGTGACCTTCAGCATTTGCCACATAGGAGCATAAGTTGTGGTCCTCTGTGGAAGTGCTCTACTCACTCAAGGGTTATCCAGGGTCTTAGTCAGCTGAGGCTGCTATAACAAAACACCACAGACTGGGAGGTTTAAACAACAAACATTTATTTCTCACAGTTCTGGAAATTGGGGAGCTCAAGTCCAAGGTGTCAGCAGATCCAGGTCCTGGTGAGGAGACTCTTCCTAGTTTACAGACAGCTGCCTTCTCAGTATATCCTCATGAGGTCTGAGATAGGCTACCTCTCTTCTTCTCTCCTTATAAGGGCACTAATCCCCTCATGGTGACTCTGCCTTCATGACTTAATTACCTCCCAAGGGCCTGCCCTCCATCACAATGGGAGTTAGGCGTCAGCATATGAATTGTCGGGGGGAATATCAAATTTAGTGCATAACATCTAACATGGGTTTTTAAAAAACAATTTGCAATTTTGAAAAATAAAGTTACACTATCTCAGAACTTCCTTTTTTTAAGAAAGTGCAAAACAGAGAATGGTCTAGGGCAGCAGTTGCCAACTGGTGATCTGCGGACCACTGGAGGTCCAAAAGGTTGGTGACCACTGGTCTAGGGGATATGGCTGACATTTGAGTGGAAAGATAAGTACATATTGTTTCTACCGTGGAAGTCTTAGAAAACTAAATGACTTACTAGTTCTATGCTGCAAATAAAATCAACATTTCTCTATATTAGTTATCAGCTTGTCTCTAAAAACACTTGGGTTAATCTAGTATCTACCTGTCTCGATGTTAAGATAATCATGACAACTTTGTAAAATATCAATAGAAAATTGAATCCAAGTACACGGAAATACTCACTGAGCAACTTCCACAAGCCCGTAGGAACTAGATGTCGTCTTCCTACCTCACAAGCATTGGAGACTGGATTGGTAAGGTGGATCTGAGCACAGAACTAGGGAGTAAGAGTTCAGGTTGATAGATCTTCTCACCCTCATGGGTTCTGCACATTTCTGTGACCCCCTTTAGTATCCCAGAATAACAATACCTTTGTGCTGACTATAAGTGCTGGTGTGTGTGTGGGGGGAGGGGGGTGAGCAGGGAATATGTGTTATTCTACTGGGACACAGAATGCTAATTGGCTAATTATTTATTGATTTGACAACTAAAGATGATTTTTAAAGCCCAATTGGCCACAAATTATTCCCTTTCCTCACCCTATACTTAGGAAGAATGCTATTTAAGTGGAAAATTATATTAACAACAATCATAAAAATAATTAGCATCATCCCAAAATTGATATCTCAATTTTGTCCTCACAGAGTGCCCTGTCCTATCACTGTCACATTTCTTAAAAATTAATCCATATGCAGCTTCACTTGGCAAATGACATTGCTTAGCCAAAGCCTTGTGGGCTCTATTCTCTCCCTATCTAGGCTCAGGATTGACAATAAAAATGAACTGAACATCCAGATAACAACCTGGGGAGCCCTGCAGAAGGATGGCTGACAATTCTAAAGGCAAAACGCAGGATATGGAAGCAGGAAGACACAAGGGATTAAATCAGTGCTCACAAGATGCGCCTCTAGCTGCTACTGTCCGAGTGGACATCAATATTCAAAACAACTTCCAGCTCCACCTTCCCTCCAGGACAGGTGGGGAGGGTGGAGCACTGGCAGAATCCTACCTGGCAGCTGCTCTTACCCTTCCGCTGCTCCCATCTCACGTTCAGCACCAGAGCCTCACCAGCAAGGTTAGGAACTCAGATGGGTCCTCAATCCCTACTCATCCTTATTTGGGATTTGCGTTTCCTGCTAAGCAGGAAAAAGGCAGAGGTTGATCAGACCTCTTGTCCTTCTGCTGAGATTTCCAAAGCACTGACAGGGCCCAGACCCTGCACATGATTCTCAACCACAGGTGCAGCACAGTTTAAGATGAAAAAAGATCATTACATTCATGATCTGTGTTTGTATCTCTAAAATCAAACATCGGCCTGTTCAGGCACTGCAGACCCTTAGGTTGGAAAGAAAGGGGGCCAGGTTCATGTGATATGTTAAGAGCATCCAGACCCAGCCTTGGACACTCTCCCTGGGTTTGAGGGTTTGAGAAAGTGCGATCTTTACTAATGACCTCACCGGGGAGCTGGAGGCTATAGCTCTCAGGAAGAATTGCACTCTAACCAGTGCCTTCAAGTGATGTGTGGAAAAGGCACCAGGGAGAGAGGCAGAGAGGCTGGTGCCCCTGCACTGCGGTGACTATCTTTGTGGACCTGGCTGCTAGAACCCGAAAGGAAGCATCGCCATGGGACTCAAGCTGAGTATCTGAGCAGTCACAAACACCAATTCTTAGGAACCGGTTAGGAACCAGAAAGAATGAAGTCTTCTCAGTGCCACCTGGATTCCACAGGGAGAATTTACCAAATGGTGACCTGATATAAAGCTGGCCAGGATCATCTGCCTGCAAAGGCACAGTTACTCATGGTAGCAAACCAGAGTTCACATTTCCGCTGAAGAGGTAAACACCAGGCAAAGGGATGTTCCTAGCTTTGAAGTTTAAAAATTACTGTTCAAAAAACAGTCCCTTCAGTCAACAGATGTGTGTTGTGCCCATACATGTGCCAGCCACTGTTCCAGGGGCTTACGACAAAACCCCTGCCTCATAGAACAAAAAGGTTTTGGTCAATGGATTTGATAACAGCAATCCCAACCCCTGTATCCCTCACGAAGTTGTTACCAAGACAACCCACTTCCTTTTCCGTGCACTGCTAGTTTCCAAGCTTTGCTTACACTCACAGGATGATAAACATGGCAGCGGTGGCATAGAACCCTAGTGTGCTCCTCCTGCAGGGCTGAAACTGTCAACTCAGTGAACAAGGGGAAGTCCCAAATGTTATATTTGGAGTTGAATTCAGCCAAACCTGGCCAGTTCCAGAAGTGAAGTGTGCAAAACAGGTGAGGGTTCGGAACCCCAGTCAGTCCCTCTCACAGGCTCATAGACGCTGCCCTCTATGTATGCCACCAGAGACCAGCACCGCCCCTCCACCAACCAGGCCCACACAGGATGCACAGCGGCCTTGGGGGCTTTACAGGTTCCAGTTGGATGTCAGCCAGCCACTCAGAGGTGAAGGTGATCTGGCCTCTGACCAACCCCCATCATCCAATTCCCCGAGAGGCAGCATGGCCTGCCTGTGCTTGCCTCTCCTCTCGGAGCCTGCAGCTCCCATTTATCTCTATCAGTGGGCATCTGGGAGCCCTGATTGCTGTTATTTCCATCGTGAGCAGGCTAATAGGCATCTGAGAGGGAGAAGCCTTTTTTGCTCCCTCTCTGAATTTACAAATAAAAATAACATTAATAATAAAATAACCATAAAACAAAAGCCCATATTGGTAAGGGAAATATGACTCAGTCTTTTGTCTTAAAAAATTTGTTTCATTAAAACAGAATACGCAGCATGGCTCCTTGATTGCTTTGGTGCATTGCACTCACCGGCATGAATAAACCTACGCTTCTGAGCTGGAAGGCTGCTATTTTAAAGATGAAAAAATTTCAGCTTCTGGATGGCTGCTTTCATTTAACACAGCTTCAACTGAATTTATGAACTGTTCTATAATGTTTTCTGCATACACCAAATGGCAGGCTTTAGGCAGAAACCCAATATATGTTTAGTTAGTATATAATAAACATAATATTTACATGGGCTGTGCACTGTGTTGAGAATCAAGAGCAGTCGCTCTATAAACTGTTAGTCAATTCCCCAACACAGAGCTCTGAGCCAAGTCAAGTGGCCCATCAAGATTCCAGAAGAATCTTCGAGAAGAAACCCTGACCTACTCCAAAGATGCACACACGTGTGTTTGTTGGCACACACGTGTGGGCATGCAAACCTATGTCTCCTTCATTAAAAAAAAAAAAATCTCCTTAATCAAAATCTTGACAGCAATTTTATTTTCTTTGGATGTTGGGATGACAATGTAGTTAAAGATATTGATTTTAACTTTAAAGGTGTCTCTGAGGTTTTGAGGAATGTTTCAGGGTTATGGGGTGTGTGTGTGTGTGTGTGTGTGTGTGTGTGTGTGTATGTGTGTGTGTGTGTGTTAAATCCCAGAAGCCAGTCATTTCTTAAGCAATAAACAGAAAGCAGGGTTGAGGCGTGCTGAATAAGCATGCTTATACGGAATTTTTCTTTGAAAAGCCTACTAGTTAGGCACTGTAACACTTCAGTTGATATTTCTACAGTGCAAACACGATAGTGGAAATTAAGTTGCCCAGCAAATTCAGTTTAGTGAAAATTTGTTATGAATAAAATGCTGCTGTTGGCTCTAGAACATTGAATTTATCCACCAAATAATATCTCAGAAATACCACTTCAGAAGAAATCAGCCCTAAATAATTGATAAATTTGGTTTGTTTAGAAACCTTTTGACCTCTGTAATAGAAAGTAAAAACACATTTTAGTTATTAAAGTCACATATATTCCCTCTGGTCCCGCGAGCTTTTAATTTTAAGCTGAACTCCACAGAGGCCGTTTGATAAAGCTTAGAGAAATTTTCCAACTGCTGCTGTTGGGTTTGGGTCAACCTCCTTTGGGAAAATGGAAAAAGATAAATTTGTAGCTTTTCATGACACACAAGAAAACTTCAGAGATTTTAAACATTAAGACCTATTGGAAGTGAAAGGTCGTGTTTTCCATAGCCCCATCCCTTCTGACTACCTTCCACCCCAAACTCTCTTACCTTTTCCTTCTCCCTTTTCTTTACAGAGGAGATGTAAATGTCCACGCTGTTAAAATAAGGAGCAGAGGATCAGCATTCCCTATAATGGCAGACACTTCCTCTTAGATAAAAGCTGAAGCTCATATCTGCCCTATTCAGTGCAATTCTTCTGAAGTTTCATAGAGAAAATAGCAAGATACTATTTAAATATTTTCTTGCTTAAGCATGTTTTCAAATACCCACTGAATAAATAATTTTATTAGTGATTCCTCTTTTTTCATAAAAGCAGAGCTCAGCAAATGGTTTCCAGCGTGGCTTACCATGCTAGGAAGAATCGCAAACGCTACAAACGTTTACCTTCTATAACATTATTGTCAATATCATGGATACATATTTAAAAACAGTTTCTTCTTAATGATGAAAAAACTAAAGTGAAAAACGCATCTCTATTGTTATGTTTACCTAAGTTATGTGCTCCAATTATGTAGGTCAAGTAAGTTAATTTTTAGGAATACTTTATAAATTTTGTGTCTCAAGCGTGTATATTAAAACCCCACATCTACTACCTATGTATACCTAGCGCAGCCCCAATGACATTTGAACATTATTTTATTGCACTTTGAGCTTGTGAAGGCAAAGGATAATGTGAGAGCTTTATTTTGTTCCTTAGAAATCCGATTTGCCCTTTTGGTCCAACAGATGATGACAAGTATTTATTGGTGGAAAACCTTACCCTGACTTACACAGCGGAAGCCTGTGGGCCTCTCCGGTCACACATGGCATACTGGGGCGCAGAAAGGTCTTGATATTGTTTTTTTCAAATCAGGTTCGATCCTTTTGTTCCTCTCAACCATTCCATGGGCCAGCACATCTCTTCCAGTTAGCGTCTCTAATCCCACATGTACAAGGCACTGTACTGGTCATAGGAGCTGGATTCTCAGAGGTTCTGGATAAAGACACAAATGAGACCACAAAAGATGGAAAGAGATTTCTCCTCTTGATGTGGTGAAACACCAGTGGCCTCTGACAATGAGCTCATCCTTGGCTTAATTCTGAACCCACCGACTGCAAGAGTATCATGAATTGGTATGACTGATGCAGAAATATGTACATAAATAAGAAACAACGTCATTGTTTCTCCACTGAGTATAAAGAATTGGAGGTCTGAGAAGAGGGGAGAGAAACAGCTGAAGAAATATGGGTGAGTTCATGTCTCAGTGTCTGAGGGAAAGGAAGCTCATCAAGTATCAGGCAATGGGACGCTCCATAAAAGTAAACATCCCCAGGTTCAGGGTTTAAAACAGTGATTCCAAGAAATTCTGAAACTCAACACGACCTGAGAGGCTAGTGCACACAAACCTTCAAGGCAGGATCAGCCCGCCAGCAGGTCCTGGTCTTCGTGCACGAGTCCATGATGCATAGCAGCTGCACGGTCACATTCCACTCCCGAAGAGGCAGGACAGCAGGCTGTGTCTTCATTACCCGGTGACTGTGCTTTTGCAACATCAATTTACATCCTTACCTTCAGGGATCAATTGGCTACAATGAAACGGCATGTGTCCCAATTCCCAGGGAAAGAAGACTCTGAGGGACCAGTGCCCACACTGATCAGGATTACTGTTAAAAAAAAATTTAAAAATAAAAACAGAAATAAATGTTAGTGAGGATGAGGAGAAACTGGAACCTTGTGCACTATAAGTAGAAGGTAAACTGGTGCAGCCACTGTGGAAACACTATAGTGACTCCAAAAAAATTAAACGTAGAATTACATAAGATCCAGCAATTCCACTTCTGGATACATTCCCAAAAGGAGAGAAAGCAGGGACTCATGCAGATAGTCGAACACCAGTGTTCATAGAAGCGTTATTCACAGTAGCCAGAAGGTGGAAACAATTCAAGCGTCTGTCAACAGATGAGGGGATAAACAATATGGGGTGTGTGCCTACAATGGACTATTTGGCCTTAAAAAGTAAGAAAATCCGGACACATGCTACAACATAGATGAACCTTGAAGACACTATGCCAACTGGAATAAATCAGACACAAGAGGACAAATAGTGTATAATTCCACTTCTGTGAGGCACCTAGAATAGTCAAATGCATAGGGACAGAAAGTAGAGTGGTGGTGACGGGTCGGGGAGAGCTGCTGTTTAATAGGGACAGAGTTTCAGTTTGGGAAGATGAAATGATTCTAGAGATGGTGGGGATGGCTGTGCAACAATGAAAATGTACTTAGTGCCACTGAAATGTACACTTAAAAGTGAATAAAATGGTAAATTTTATGTTGAGTATATTTTACCACAATTTAAAAAAAAAAAACTAGTACCACTGACTAAAATCTCCTGATAAAAATTCAATAAATCCAATCTGAGCAGATCTTTATGTTCCAAGCAATACGTGTACTCAAGCTAATAAGCCCTGTTTGCTATTTCTGCTGCCCGTCGTGTTGCCTTGTCAGGAGCTAGCCATGGACAAGGCTTCTGTCTTCCTCCTGACTTGACAGAAGGTATCGCTAAAAGTTCACGGGACTTGGTTTCTGATAACTCTCCCTGTGTTTGGGACATTTTTTTCTATTCCTGATTTACTAAATCCTTATCAAGCATGAATAGTTTATTCCATTGAACTGATAAATCAAATTTACTTCTATCTCTTTAGGGACATTACCATTCTTTGGTCTCACATAACTTTTTTTTGTCTCAAAGATTTGGGGGATAGTCATGTGAATTAGTTTCCTCACATTTAAAAAAGCTCTAGGTTTAATCATATGAAAGTGTTTTCAATTAATCTCAACAGGCTGAGTGTCCTCATCTGCTGTGCCATGAACTTTTAAAGGAGCCCTAAGCATTTGTCCCTGTCTACAGGTTTTCTTCATTCTTGTACCTGTGTCCAGGAGTGCATGCCTACCATAACCTTAGTTTTCCTAGCATTAATTTACAAGTAATGTAAAGCTCCGGAATGTTGTGAACTGACACTTACGACTCTATGCGTTATTTTTCAGGGTTTCAAAGTGAAATTTTCTCTCATTTCTCAGCTTGCTCAACCTACATCACTTACATCTTTCTTGGGTGGTGTCAATTTGAATTAAAAGTAAAATATTTTTAACTGATCAGAAAATAATTTCATAATTGAGATGACAATAGTTAGAGTTGTTGTCATTGAAATGTTTGTAATATAAATAATTTATTTCGTTTATTTTCTATAGCTAATTCCAACAAAGATAAATTAAAGCTATTATTTGAGAAAGATCTTCACAGCTCTCCTAAGCAAGCCAGCCTTTGCTGAGCACCCTGTGCTGAGATACATGCTGAAATCTGTGCCTGGTCATTTGACCCTGTGTCCTGCTTTTATTACATCAATCACTCACTCAACAAATCCCTTTCTCCTCAGAAGATTTCTTTCTGCGTTCACAAGGTCTGGTTGTGAAGCGTGAGTTGGTGTGGAGAGCTCCCATCACATGGCACTTTGTCCAGGGGGACGAGAATTTCCACTTCTCATGTATCTCTACACACACATCTTTATGGTTTATCCAAAAAATACTTGCATTAAATGAGTCCTTTACTTTCACAAATATAGTAAGAAAATGTGGTTCAGTCCAAACAAATTTTTTATTTTACTTAGTTTAAGTTACATATGTTATATTGCTATGCTATTTCCATGCTACTTTAATCTGCATACACATTTTTTATTAAGAATTAAAATTATGTGAGCCCAAGTGCCCATCAGTAAATGAATGGATAAAAAGCTGTGGTGCCCAACTGGCATGGCTCAGTGGTTGAGAGCTGACCCATGAGCCAAGAAGTCTCAGTTCAATTCCTGGTCAAGGCACATGCCTGGATTTCAGGCTCCATCACTGGTAGGGAGCAAGCAGCAGGCAGCCAATCAATGGTTCTCTCATTACTGATGTTTCTATCTCTCTCTCCCTCCCCCTTCCTCTCTGAAATCAATAAAAATATATTTTTAAAAAGCTGTGGTACTACAGTAGTATTACACTGTGTGGAATACAAATTGAGGGAACTCTTAACTTTTTGGACATCATGGATGGACCTGGAGAGTACCATGCTAAGTGAAATAAGCCAGTCAGAGAAAGACAAATACCATATGATCTCGCTTATATGTAGAATCCAATGAACAAAATAAACTAAAAAAATAGAAACAGACTTATAGAGACAGAGAACAGACTGACAGCTGTCAAAGGGGAGGAGGTTGGGGGCTGAGTGAAAAAGGTGACAAGATTAAGCAAAAAAAAAAAAAAAAACCACCACCAACAACAAACAAATACAAAAATCATAGACAGCGACAACAATATGGTCATTACCAGAAGGGAAAGGGGTACGGGGAGGTAGAAGAAAGCAAAGTGGTGATAAATATTGATGACTTTGGATAGTGAACACATAATACAATATACAAAAGATATATTATGGAATTGTACATCTGAAACCTATATAATTTTATTAACTAATATTACCCCAATAAATTCAATTAAATAATGTATGTGAGTAAATGTATCCTATTTATATTCAAAACCAGATTAGATGTATGTAGATACAGCCTACATTGACAGCTTGGATTTGTCAATTAACATAAAATTTTCATGATTCCACATGTGTATCACCAGTTCTATTCTTTAAACCAAGGTCTAGTCTATGTCTAACTTCCTACAGAATGTTTTATCTGAAATAGTTAAAACTTCTTCCCAATACATGCCCCAGATCCTTCCCCACCAAACGGGAAGTCTGTCTCTGCCAGTAGGACAGCCATGATCCTTGTTTCCAAACCTGATGTCATCTTGGATTCATTCCTTACCTTCACTATTAGTTCAGGACATTAGGCTGTCATCATTCCTGTACTGACTGCCTTGCGAGCACCAGAAGGCTTTTTTTTTTTTTTTGTCTCAGAAGTTGCTAAAACCCAACCCTTTCTCATCACCCTGTCCTTCTAGTTCAGGTTTGGCCCATCATTCTAGTTCAGGTTCCCATCACCTCTCACCTGAATAAAACTGCAGTATATTCTGCAAGTTGCCTCTTTCGCTCCCCCAACCCCAACCCCACACATACACACCAGCAGATATCAAGACCACCAATGTCTAAGCAAGATCTTGAAAAGTTCTCCTTTATTACGTCAAGGTACTGCCTAGAAGCACTCACTGATTCACATTGTACCCTTGGATCTGAGCTCACTTGCTTGATCACTAGACATTTATTAAACAGCTGATAGACCTATCAAGACTCTTGGCCTTCCAACCTGCCTCCCACCTCTACCCAGTAGACAATATGGAGTCCAGACAGTGCTGTTACCATTTGTACCTCCGCACCGTCTGCAGCTCTTTTTTTCACCTCTCATCTTTGTTTTTTCTTCCTTCAAACCAAATCATTTCTATTTTGGAAAACATTCCTTGTAATTCCAAACTTTATCGACATCCCACTCTCCTGGAAAACAGTCAGTTCAATCCAATTTCATATTTACTCTTTATCATTGAGAACAATTTATTGCCAAACAATTTGTAAGCTTGTTCAGATGAGAGTCCATGCTGCCCATTCTTATGAAACTCTTTTAAGGGCACCCAGAGTGTTTTGCATGTACAGGAAACATGTCAGTGGATTGATTACTTAGCTCCCTTTCCTATTTTCCCTATGTATGCACAAGGAAGATTTATTAATAATTACATCTTCTTTAGGAACACCAACCTAAGGAGGCGGAGCAGATATTGTTAATGAGTATTGAGTAAGAAGGAGGGGAAAATGCAGCTAGATAGTTCCTACAGAAAGTCAGGCCACATTTGTAAGCATCTTGACACCTTTCCAAGATAAGGCACACTATGGTAGACAATTATGTCTGGTAGAAAATACAGTTTTGGAGCTGTTGAACTGATGTTCTTCAGATTACTTGCCTATTCAAGACGGGAAGTATGCGTATATGTTGGAACTAACAGGGTGGATAGGGTTATCTACAGCATCCCCATGGCCGAGATCTTGGCCTTAGCTCCCTGAGTGCAGACGTTGCCAGTGTTTCTGGAGAGTCTGGTGAAAAATACAGGAATAAAGATCAGAAATTGCATTTCCTGCTTGCCTTAAATGAGGGGAGACTTGAAGGGTGGGAGTTGCCTACCCCCTTGGCCATGAGAAAATTGTATCAGAGTGTTCTGTTTTGTTCTGGCTGGATAGTGTCTACTTATCAAAAGCAGGAAATTGCATTTTAACTTAGATCTGTAAGATGCCTTCCCTACCAGGAGGGGCTGGTCAAGTTAGGAGGGTAGAGGTGGGAGGAGGACCAGGGCTGAGAACCGTCAGTACTAGACACTGCAGGAACCCTCAGGAGCTTGGCAGGAACAAAAACTGCAGTAAGAAGAAAAACAAAGCCAGGGGCTAAAGATGTGGGCAAGCCCATCTCCTCCAGATGTGAGGAGTGTAGAGAGCTATTTTTCTAATCTGGAGGGGAACATTCTTACCAGCTACACAATATGAGCGCTGATGAAGTTATAATCCAGAAGAGGAAGTCAACAGCAGAATGGTCTGATGCCCGATAATGGGCATCACTAGTATTGAGATAGGAGTGTCTAATGCCAGGAAGAGCCTGTGGGGGGGCGGGGGGTGAAGGGAGAGCATATTTTGTGAGCAGGCTTTTGTTTGTGCTCAGTTTATAATGAATGTGGTAAGGGATGTGAGGGCTAATTTTAGCTAATGAAAAGACAATGAGAGCTATTAGGGAATTTTAATATACAGGTATATGGAAGCAAAATCACATTTATTCACTCTTCTGTAAACAAAAGCAAATAAATGCTAATTGCACATTTAGTAATTAAAACCTCATCTAATAGAACTCCTAGAACTAGTTGATTCTTACCTTTTAAATAGATGTTCAGAAAGCATGGTGTTTATCCATCTCCCAAGTCAAAGTTGTGTGCTTCAAATACATGAAAAAGCCAAGACAGACTCCAAATATAAAACATATATGTGTATATATATGTGCATGCACACACACACGCAGAAATAAAGAAATGTGGAATCTATTAGAAAGCAAAGCACCATGAGAGAATATTACTATAATTATACCTAGAAGTCTAAGGTGTAAGTATATAATAATTTATCTTGTTAGACCTTTCATTCTTTTATATTCCTGGAACTTAAACCACATCATAGTTATCATTCTGATGATACAAGTTGGTACAAATAATAAATTAAATGCACAAAAGCCCATTAGATGTTTCTAAACCGTGGCTGCCCTTCTTACTAGAATACTGTTTCAACAAGGAAGCCGCTGGAGTGACATATTGCCGTTCCTTATTTTACTGTCGTTCTTTATTTTGATCATCTTCTGTGATATTATTACAGAATTGTAAATCAGAAAATAAACCTATTCAATTAAGATTTATCTTCATTTGAAAAGTTCCGCTTTTGAGAATGGTGTGCCCAGACTTGGAATGAGATAACTAGTAGGTAGATTTTTTAATATAAAAACATAGGCGGAGGCTATTTTGAAGGAAAGAGAGAGAGGAAGCACAGATGCAGTTTGTGTCATTTTAAATTATGTTAATGTTTGTAAATCTACTTTATTACAATGTTGAAGGCCTGGAACTCCATTTTGTACTGTAGTATTTCAGGAAGCCCGAGATGGCATTGTTTAATGTCCGCGTTCCCATCCCTGCAGCACTCTGCCTTCCGCGGGAGGTGCCCAGGCTCCGTGCACGTATTTCCTGACTTTCATCTGAGCAGCTCTGGTTAAAACATAGTTAATGTACCAACTGCAATTAGCCAACTGTCAAAGGCTCAACTCCCAGCCGTTGATCAGCTTCATTTAACTAATTTGAGGAGTGGAAGCTTGAATTTTTTTCCAGGAAGGTAGCTTGTTTCCTTATTTCCTGTCCGGAGAGCCGAGTCCTGTGACCTATGGCTAAAAGGGCCCTTTGTAATTAAGACGGGGAGTCTCCAGTGAACAGTTCTCACAGTAGGAGGGGACTTTTTTTCTGTTTTTTTTTTTTTTTAGAGAGGGAGAGCGCGCTTCAGAGGCAGAGAAGGAGGAGGAAGCACGACACCACTTAACTAAGTAATCGGAGTCCCCTCGCCGGGGCGCCCACCTCCCCGCTGGCCCCGAGGCCATTGCACGGCCCGAGCCTGTGCCAGCCGGGCCGCGGGCGGTGCTTCCTCCCGGGCAGGGCTCAGGCGCCAGAGACTGATCAACCGTGGTATATCAATAACATTCTCACACCAGGTTGTGTAAATTGATCTTTTACAATTTCTCTCGGTGACAGTCTCTGTAACCAACAAGATAAATCATTCCTCCTGTGGCTTTTTTATTGATTGCTGAGACCTGTATAAAAATTACACCGCTCGGCCTGCGCAGTGAACATCCTCATAAAAGAAGACTTTTTATTTACAGTCAAAATATGCTTGGGCCTGGATCAAGTGCAGATTTACTGGTCCAGAACGACGAGAACAGTGAGAATGAACAGCCTTGCAGAAAACAAACCAAAAAAAATTTTTTTTGAAGTCACTACCAAACCCCAGCTGCCCTCACAAACTTCAGGGAAAATCACGCAATGTGTCTCGAATTAAGACCATGATTTATTTTTTTATTTTATTTTTTTAGGGAAAAGCCTTACACATTTAACTTTAAGCTTCACAGCGAACAGACAGCCAGCTGCTAATAATAGTAATAATAATACTAATAATAATAATTAAGTCCTGCGATGGATTTTATGAAGCTAACGCCAGTTGCCTTATGCCTACACCTCCAGTTCTTGTTATGATATTAAAAACAGGACCCTAGAGCCCTATCTCACCGAGAAAGCTTGGGGCTTAGACAAGTCATGGCACAGTGCACTCGAGAGCAGGCGACCTTTTTAAAGAAGTTTAATTCGCATTGTTCTGCCATCGTGAGAATGCCTTCCGTTACACTTTAAGGATAATGTAAGCTCTGGAGTACTTAGAAGTTTTAAGTGGAGTTGAAACATAAGTAACTGATATCTGACTATGTATTTTACATACATATCATCTTGGAACCTCAACTTTTTCCTTTTCATTCTACTAAAAAGTTGGCGCTCGCAGTTTAAAACCCTATGTGGAGCCGTGTGAGAGCGGAAACGCGGTGCGGTGACTCCTCCAACTTCTCGCCAAACTCTTCCTTCGGGCACAATTCTGCGTCACCTGCGGACAGACGCGCGCTGCTCCCCAGGCACAAGCACAGCTTTCGGCCCCAAGCCCCCTTTTTTTGGAAAAGTGCAAAAGAAACACGGTCACTGTTTTTGCCCCGTCTCATCAGAGGAGCTGGCGATGCCCATAAAACAGAAAGAACAGCCCTGTTTCCTTGCGCGCAGGCCCGGGAGGGGGACGAGGGTTCAGCTCCGCGGCGGCGGCGGCGGCCCCGGGAACCCGCGCCCTCGTGCGCCTCCGGGCGGGGGGCGCCGCGGCCCTTTGTCCTCGGGGCCGAGCCCGGCCTCTGGCCGCCCCTGCGGCTGAGCGCAGCCTCCCCGAGGGCCCGGAGGGCGGAGGAGGCTGGGGTGCGGGCCGCTCCCGCGGGGAGAGGGAGCGCGGGGTCCGCCCGGGTCCGAGCCCTCCCCGAGGGACCCCGCAGCAGCGCGCACCGCCCGCCCTGGACGGACCACAGCGAGGGGGGCCGCCGCACAGCCGGAAAGGGGGCCGCGCGGCTTCCCCGGGGCCTTAAAAACGTACGAAAAAGGCCCTCGCCAACGCCCCTCCCAGCCACTGCCGGCTCAGCACGGCCGCACGACCGCCTCGGTCCCGGGCGCCGGCCCGGCTCCTCCCGCCTCCGCGCCGCGCGCTCCCGGGGGCCCCAATTCCCGCCGGGCGCTAGGAGAGAGCCCCCCCAAATCGGGGTCCGAGTCCCGCCGAGCGCTAGAGAGAGCCCCCCCAACCCGGGGTCCGAGTCCCGCCGGGCGCTAGAGAGAGCCCCCCGGGCTGGGGCGGGTGGGGTGGGTATTCGGGCTTGGCGGTCGCTTTGTTCCCGCCTCGCGTGGGGTGAGGATCCCGGCGCGCACCCGGACGCGCATCCTCTCCAGGGCTCCCCCTGCGAGTGGGACCCGCCGGCCGCACTTTGTCGCGGGCGTGGGCCAGGGACGCGACCTTCGCCGCTCTCGCCGCCCAAGGAGGGAGCCCTCGGGCTCGGGGCTGGGGGTGGGGTGCGCCCCGAGAACCCGCCTGGCCGCGCCCAAGCCCGGACCCCGCGCGCACAGCCGCCGGGAGCGCGCAAGGGCCAGCCCCGAGCCGCCAGCCAGTGGCCTTGTGGCCAAACCGCCTTGTGGGAACCTGGACAGCGGAGGTCAGACGGGAGGGACGGCGGCGGGGCCCAAGGTGAATTCCGGGAAAGCAGAGGGGTGGGCGCTGAAGCCGGGAGCCCCGAGGGGCCCCGGGGAGGGCGGGGGCTCCCACCGCAGGGAGAGGAATGGCCCAGATTGAAGGAGTGATTGCTGCTGCTCACAGAGGGTTTTTTTCTTTTCCTTTTTCTTTTTTTGTAAAGATATTTTAGTGCAGATCCTACCAGACGGACAGGATGAGAAAATCACTAGACGAGGCTTGTTTCCTCGCAAAAGACAAAGATATAGACAGGTAGGTAAATCGATAGATACAGATAGACAGCAAAACACCTTTTGAAGTGTTTGTATTTTAAACTAAAACAGTTTTCTAGGGGAAATATATGTACATAGATTTCATTCTCAGGGAAATAAAGGACATAAGGTGCTCTTTCTGGTTTGTTTTTAGAGTGTGTGTGTGTGTTGTCTTGTTTAAACTTTCAGGGAAACAGAGACACAAAAAGGGAGTCCAGGGGTGAAGGCAGGGGAAAGATTTAGGTGAGCATTTAATTTGAAAAATTGCATTTTTTTTTTAAGTTTGCCCGGCCCTAGCCGGTTTGGCTAAGTGGATAGAGCATTGGCCAAGGACCATAGGGTCATGAGTTCCACTCCAGTCAAGGGCAAGTAGCTGGGTTGCAGGCTCCGTCCCCAGCCTTGAGGGGGTGCCTCCCAGAGGCAACCAATTCATGTGTCTCTCTCACATTGATGTTTCTCTCTGCCTCTCCCCTCCCTTCCACTCTCTCTAAACATCAATGAAAACATACCATCAGGTGAGAATTAAATATATATATATATATATATATATATATATATATATATATATTGCTGTGGCTATTTGGCATCTTTACAAAAAGTTTGCCAGGAGAACATCACTACATGTAGTCAGCAATGTGGTTTTAGTAAGATGATTCAGGCATCTCGTCCTATTGCCAACACCCTCCACCCATCATGACTTTCCCAAACAGGAATTTCAGTTAAATGAGCCCACAAGTTGGTTTCTAGATATAACTATTTACCTCTGACACTGTGTTTGCATGTGCTGTGGCTGAAGGAGTTTTTCTTTTTTCCTTTTGGTGCACCGGCTTCTTTTGAGTACCAGACAACCAGACAGGCGGTGACCGGATGGTTTCAGGATGGGTTGCTGCTGTCCTAAGTGAGGATGACCACTTCATCTCCAGACCTGTGACTTCTCTCTTTAAAGGTCCTAACTCACATCACCCAAGAATTGGCAAGGCCCCAGCTACACTTCTAAGAAATGAGTTTGCAAAGACTGCACCCCTTGTCTCCCTGGTGGCAGGACCCTCTGCCCCAGGCCAGGGTGCCCTCAGGACAAGAGACAAGCCTGGGATACAATTGGATCTATCTGCCCCTGCCCCTCAACACCCCAGAATGGGCAGGGAAAGTTGCCTCCTCTGTTGAGTAGAGAGGGGTGTGGCATAAACATGGGAGGTGCTGGGTGAAAAGGCCCAGAAGAGCCAGGACAGGAAAGAAGGGTGATGCTTGCTATAGAAGACGCATGACCACTTACCTGGGGGTAAACTGAAGGACCTTTGGTTGGTTTGATTTTCCTCCTTTATTATCCTCTGCAATCTACAGCCTAAAGTTACCCAAAAGAGGTGAATTTTTCTTGGCCCCTGTGGACTCCAGAGAAAGAAGCTGTCGGTGTGAGGGGCCTTCCCAGGAAGCGGTGTGATGTAGTGCCCTCCCTACAGAGCCACACGATAAGATAAACGCGTGCGTAAGTGTTATTTCTGAAAGTCTGAGGAGAAACTCACTTCTAAGGTAAACAGGATTGTGTTCCCCTTTCAATCCGATCACTCCCTGTGCTTCACCTGCTTCCTAAGGGTGGGTGGTAATTGGGGCAGGGGGTTAGTGGGAAACCAAGAGGCAAAGAACAAGATATACTAGTATGTTCTGAATTAAGCTGGACAACAATTTTGTTCACATCCTTCAGGTGCTTTCCAAAGTTTCCTATTAAAATTCATGTTTTCTCATAATTTATATAGAAAGTAATGTCAAACACATGCCTTCCAAACTATGGGAAAACTACCCACCAACAGTATTCCTATGGGACAAGCACAAATGTCTTTGTAATGAAATCAGGGAAGTGGGAAATGGGAGGTAGTAATTTGTAAGTTATAGCCTATTGTTTGTGAATATAATATTGACTTTCAGAAACATACACAAATGTCAAATATTCTTCTGTGGAAAACCACAGTGTGCATTAGGAGGACAGTGCGAGGGTTCCGCTCGCTGGTGCATGAAGCTGGAGCAGCCTGTTCCTCCAACAACCTTCGTCTGAACAGTTGAAGAGTGTGGCTGTTACCGGGAGTGGTCAAAAGGTCGGGGTACAAAGTGCCCTTGAAGAGTGCATTGAAATGAACATTCCTACAGACTTCCCAGCGTATACTGCTCAGTTGCTGTGAAGAAGTAAAAATACCTTTGAGAGCACAGCACTGATCTGTGGTGCCCTTGTAGCCATCCCTCACCTCCTGCTATTTAAACATCTGGCAGTGGAGGGAGCACAGAGTTGTCCTTTCATGTGAGTGCACTTCTCGCCCAAAGACAGCACAGGCCGAGGCCCTGCTGAGTGATGGCCACCTCCCAGTTTCCTGCAGCCCTGCCCGCTGCTGGGTCACAGTGGGCCTTTGCCAAGGCACTCCGGCCTCTGGGTCTCTGTTTCCCATGGGCAAAATGGCAGTTATTATAATAACCCTCCTTCCGGCACTTCGCAAAGAACAGTGGTTACAAACGAATGCAAATCGTCCTGTGTGTGTTGAGAATGACAAGGAAGTGCTCCGAAATATCATGAGCTTGTAGTTCACAATGCGCTTTCCAGAAACAGCAGGCAGATGCTGGAAGCGAGGACTGATAACAGGAATGAGGGACCACCAAGCACACTGGAAGCAAGGGAATCCTTTAGGAAGAATCAAGGGTGAACCCTGGGGCCAAAATAGGGACATGGAAAAGGAGAATGAGCTCATCTTTTCCTGTAAGTTACTGTCAAGAGCAATTCGGTATAACAAATCATAAGACACACTGAGTATAGTTAATCTAAGATTCTGTGGAAATACTGGATGGAGGTCACTTATTTTACCTGTGGGAAGCAGATACACAACTTAGAGAAGGTATTTTATGTTAAAAAATATAGAATGTCTTACTTAGTATCTACAGATCACGTGATGTTCTGTGATCAAGGAGGGTTTACATGTGGCTTTTTTAAGAGGATAGAGAACATGTAATGATTAAATGTTCAGTAATGTTTTACTTTAGTTTGCTTCTGAAGAATCAAATTATCTGATTTAAAGATGTTATGCTGAAAAACACACTTAAAACTATCTCTATTTTTATAAAAACTCAAAACTGCAGAAAGATGACTAGTAAGGAACCTATAAAATGTTAATTATAAAACAGTTAATAGTGTACATTAGATAGAATTATTACAAATCAATTTTAAAAAGATAAATAACTTAGTTGACGAATAAGAGCAATTGACATGAACAAGCAATGGGCAAAATAATAAAAAAATTGTCTAATTCACATATGAATAAATATTAAACCTCAGTAAGAAATTAAAATGCTCTGTGCCATGCTTTAGGTGATAAAAGAATACACAGATACTTTCTGAAGACATAACCAGAAGTAATTATTAAATACTTTAACAAAAAAATACTCCACCTTTTTCTAGTTACTTCACTTCTATGTTAGAAAAAACATCATTGTGCTCTAATATTTAGCTATAAGGAGGATTATTACAGCATTAATTATTTATTGTGTATTATAAATAACTCTAAAGGGCAACAATGGAGCAACCTGTTCCTAACCTATGGTATGTGCATAAAATGCACTGTTATCTAGATAACAAAAAAGTATGCTGTGGAATAGAAGAACACATGTGAAACTGAAGGGTTTTAAAATGGTTAGACGCAGAAGGAGGTGAAAATCAGCATAAAGGGCAGGGTCCTGTTTTGAGGAAAGAAGTATCAGGCAGGACAGGCTGGAGTGTGTTGATCTGGAACAAATAAATACTTAGAATTTGAGTGTCTGATAGCAACACAGGTGACTTGGCTTCTCTTGAGGCAACTGGAAGCTCCACTACCATCTCCTCACACTGTGACCCACAGTGAGGCAGTCATCGCCTTAAACACTGCCAGGCACCATGGCAGTGGGAAGAGAGCGCAGCTGTCCAGTCCCTTAGCCATAGCCACATGCAGCTACTGACCCTTGAAATGGGGCCTGCAGGCACTGCGGGTGCTGGAAGTGTAGAATATGTACCCGATGTCAGAGACTTGTAGAAATCCTAATTGTAAGAAAAGGATACAAAGTATCTCAATCATTCTATGTTAATTAATGTTAACATGATAATATTTTGAATATTTTAAGTTAAAGAAAACAGATTATCAAAATCAATTTCACTTTTTTTTTTTTTTTTTTTTTTTTACTCTTTGTGGTACTAAAAATTTTTTAAATGACATACATGGCTTACATTTGTGTGAGCTACAGTATTCTAGAGCAGCGGTCACCAACCTTTTGGACCTCACAGACCACCAGTGGTCTGCAGACCATGGGTTGGCAACCGCTGTTCTGAGTGTCTGGTCCTAGCAATTAAATGCTGCACCTCTGGCTAGACTCTGTCACATGACCCACACAATCGGGAGAGCTCCAAAAAATGCAGTCCTGCAGTGCACCCAGAGGGCAGCAAACTGAAAATATTTGCTAAGTAGTCCTACTAAGTGCCACAAAATAGAGGGAGGGGAGGAGAAAGGGGTGGAGGAGGAAGAGCATACACAAAATTTTGGAAAGTATATTGGAGATAATCTGTGTTACATACAGGCTACTTGCTATCAGAAAATTTAACTGGAAATCCCTGCTATGCAAGATGTAAGATGTAATTGCTTTAACCTCTAGAGCAATTGAAGGAGTTATGAGATGACCTTGTAATGGCTGAGGGAGAGCAAAATTCAACATCTACTAAGACACTGGACAGAGAAGAACAAAAACTTAGCAACAATCTGGAGAAGAAAAGCCAAAACTCACACACACATAAACACAGACAAGCACATACACAAGGACAGACATTTGCAGAGAACACGCATTGATTTGCTATTGAGCTGTTTCTTAACTTGGCAACTCTATGTAGTATCCTGCAAGATGAGAAGTGACAAGGCTTGGTTGCTTGATTGATGGCTACTCTTCTCATAAGGAAAGCTGAGGGCACCAGCAAGTGTGTATCTGTGTACAGATGTGTCCAAACATAGTGAGAAACCTAGAATGACACACTCCAAAAGCTTTATCCTGTTCATCACCTTGGTAATGGAATCCCATGTGATTTCAAATTTATTCATTTTGCTTATTTTTAAAGCACTGTCAAGAAACTAATGATGTTCAAAATTGTTTGTCATACCCTCTGCCCCAGCCTCAAAATAATAATGCAGGCATACTAATTTCCACTACAGAAAGGCAAGATAAAATACTGTGCACTCTACAGGCAGCCCACTGAATTCAAATTGCTACCAGTATGACCTTTGACCTGTTGCATGATTTCTCTTCCTCCATTAATCCATCTGTAAAATGGGAATATATTCATAGCTATGTCATAGGGTTGCTTATAAAAATCCAAATGTGTAAAGAAGTAAAAACCCAGCTAGAATGTATTACTAAATTTTCATTACTAAATTCTAGCTGTCTTTCAGTTTTCAAATTTAAAATAAAGACTGAAAACAGCTGAACTATATTCCAATCTTCAGCTGATGTTTGGAGAAACACTTGCAGTATTTGCTTCATATTTACTCATCCCTTCTCTTAAAGTGTACTTTCTAACTTGGAAATACACTTTCCCCTCATATCTGCACAAGTCATTGAATTGTCAAGAGGAAAATACAAAGATTTTTACATTTTTGCAGCTGTCTCCTGAATTAACACTCTACTTCTGAATTTAAGGAAGCAAAGCACTATTCAGTGTTTTAAGAGTGAATAAAATATAGAAAAATTAGAATGGCGTTGATAAGTTAACATTCATTTGAGTGACACCAAAAAAATAAAAGTCTGTAGATGAGTACTTTCCTTTAAATAGTCTTACAGGTTTTCATATGTCTAGACAAGTCTGTTTCATTCTCTTCAAATTTACAAATAAATATTTTTTAAGATATGGCATTAATAACCAAGTGAGTTAAAACATATTAAAAGATATCAAGGTTTGCTCAATTGAAGTCCCAAGTTTTACTATACAAAACTGAGTTAGAGTTACAATAAAAATTATCAATATCATGCAATATTAAATGTGTATTTCTCAGTTTAATTACTTTTATTTTCAACCTATAGGCAACTAAGATATGCCTGAGTGAAATTTTTCAGGAGCCAAATAATCCAACATTTATCCAGAATGCTGAACTAAAGCACATAATTCTTTTAAATGAATAAGTCACCTTTGATGATTGTATACAAATTGTTTTCAACCTTAGGCTTAAAAAAGGTGTGTCATATAGTTTCAGATTAATAAAGAAAAACACCCTGTAATTTGTTATGTTTGGAATATACCTACCTAGACGTGTCTTTGCAGGGCCGTGCAGCCACTGCGGGAAGACAGGCACACGTGCCAACGCTAACAGAGGGCACAGGGAGGGTAAACCCTGAAAGGCCTAGCTCTTTCTGGGCCTGCTGTACCCTCGAGTGAAACCAAGAATTACAAGGGATCGTAGGCTTAAATTCAATCCAAATAAACACTTTCAAATCAATTATTTTACTATTTGGAGTAAAAAATAGAATTTTCTGGCCAAATATTTTGGTTCTTTGCCTCTTTTTTATTATTTCTCGCGTGTGGTCTTACGTTCAGTTCCATTAAGGCAATGCACATATGCCAGCCATAAAATGCAGATATTAAGGGATTTTATTCATAACAGACTAAATTTGTCTCTTGTGAAAGATAAAAACACTTTAAAGTTGATGAGTCTATGATCTTAAGTAAAATCCTCATTCAAATGTGATTGCTTTATAGGTTTTTGGTCAGAGTAATTTGTGTTCTTCCTGTATATTATTCCAACTGTAATAAAGCTGTTTATGCAAATGTGAAATTGTTGCTATTGCAGAATGTTTCCAACCATGTAAGTTGTAATGTTAAACTCTCATTCAAGATCAAAATTCCACATATTTACAACCTGCAAACATCCAAAATTCACACTTCAACATCTGTGTGCCTGCCAGCTTCTACTGCAGTCTATATCATGCTTTTTCATAAGTGGAAGAGGAAAAATTGAGGTGAATACAATTCAGTAATTATAATAAGTATTTCCCAAGCATTTGTTATGGCATACATTTTATCAATTGACTAGAGGCCCAGTGCACAAAAATTTGTGCACTCAGGGAGGATGAGAGGGTTCCTCAGCCCAGTCTGTGCCCTCTCACAGTCTGGGAACCCTCGGGGGAGGTCCACCTGCTAGCTTACGCCCACTCCCCAGGGGATCGGCAGCCCGGGAGCCCTTCGTGGGGGATGTCCACTTGCCCATGGGGAGCAGGCTTAAGCTGCAGTCGGATATCCTTAGAGCTGCTGAAGAGGCGGGAGAGGCTCCCACCACCACTGCTGTACTGGCAGCCGTCAACCTGGCTTGTGGCTGAGCAGAGCTCATCCTGTGGGAGTGCACTGACCACCAAGGGCAGCTCTTGCGTTGAGTGTCTGGCCCCTGTGTCATAGTGATGAGTGTGTGTCATAGTGATGAGTCATTCCCAGTCGTTCTGCTGTTAGGGTCAATTTGCATATTATCCTTTTATTATATAGGATAGAGGCCTGGTGCATGGGTGAGGGCTGGTTGGTTTGTCCTGAAGGGTGTCCTAGATAAGGGTGGGGTTCCCGCTGGGGTGCCTGGCCTGCCTGTGTGAGGGGCTGAGGGCCGTTTTCAGGCTGGCCACATCCCCTTCAGGGTGGGGGGTCCTGCTGGGCTGCCTGGCCAGTCTGAGTGAGGGACTGATGGCTGTTTGCAGGCTGGCCACTGCCCTCAGTGACCCAAGCTCCCAGCGAGGCTGGCTGGAAGCAGGTATCTGGGATTTATTTTTTTTTTATAATTGAAAGTTTGTTGCCTTGAATGGAGGCCACAGCCAGCCAAGGCAGGTGGGAAGCTTGGCTTCTGCCATTGCCATGGCAACTAAGTCTCCTGCTTGCTTCAGCTCCATAACTGCCAGCCTCCTTTTTGGTTTGGTTAATTTGCATATAGTCATTCTGATTGGCTGGTGGGCGTGGCTTAGGTTATAGAGGAGTGACACCAATTTGCATGTTTCTTTTTTATTAGATTAGATAAAGCTTAACAACTGCACTAGAAAAGCAAAAGCCTTAAAAATCTGAAAAATTCTGATAGCAAACACACTGTGATTCAAGGTTTTAAAGCCTTTTGAAACCCCACAACATGCATAATTCATTGAAAATTATGTCATTTTTCTAAATCCCTTTTAACTTTGAAATTTATCTGATAATGTATATTTTACATTCTCAATAAAACCTTTACTTTTCCATATTTCCTCCCATTGAAAAGTCTACTAAATTGAACACCTTCAAAGTAAATAACATAAGATGATTACACGTGTAAACTTTTGTTCTGAGATCTTTTAAGATAGTTCAATGTTTCACATTTCTGCACCAAAGTATGTTAACCTAATTATAAATTATTAAAACTCAGACCATAGTGCCCATGGTCTTGCTCATTGCCTTGATCATCTCTACTGTCCCTTCCACTGGATTCTGTTCCTTCTGAATTGGGAGGGACACATGGAAGGCAATAGGTACTGCAGAAACCAGGAGTAAATGGGAGGCTGCTCAGACACACGAGCCAGTCGATGACTTCCAGAGATGGTGCTACAAGCTGCCTGAGAACAATGACGCCAGGTCTTCCCTGACTGTACACCTGGTCACCCTCAGGTGTCACTCACCTTCAATGCCTGAGCCAAGCTTTCCTTGGTTACTAGGAAATTTCCTTGGTTACTATAGAAATTCTCTCTATTTTCTAGTCCCACTACAAGATTCAACTCATGATGCTTCCTCTATCAAGGCTTTCTTGTCTAACATCTACTTAACACTGTTTCTTAAGAACCTCAGTCATTTCTTCTGCATAACATACTGTGGCCTTAGTTCTGCCATGAAGTCTCTGTGTTGTCCTTAATCGTTTAGCCTTCTTAAATCTAGTTTGCTCATTTATAAAGTATGAACAAATTATAATAACAAGCAACATCTTCATTGTTATTTGGCCATTATTGTGTAAATTCTATTGCACTGACATAAGTAATCTATATATATAAAAACCTAAGTGACCATTACAACCGAATGACCAGAATGAGAATGACCAGTTGCTATGACACACACTGACCACCAGGGGTAAGATGCTCAATGCAGGAGCTGTCCACTGGTGGTCAGTGCATTTCCACAGCAGAAGTGCCACACAGCTGCCCAACCTGTTCCAGTGATCCACTAGCCTGGTGGCAGCCACTCACTCCCTCAGTAATCCTGCAGGTCCAATCTCTAGAGAACAGGACAGGCACTGAAGGAACAGTGCTGCCAGCAAGATGCCGACAGCACCACAGGCCTCTTGGAATAAGGTGACCAGATTTTAACATTGGTAAAGCAAGACACCATTGACCGGGGGGGTTCTTTTATTATTATTATTATTATTATTATTATTACTTAAAATATTATAAAGAATAGTACATATGTCTCTTTTTTTTTCCCCTTGACCTTCCCCCGTACTCCCCTACCCTTACCGGGGAGGGGGGTTTAGATTAAAAATTTGGTCTATATGGAGCAACAAAAATTTTCATAGAATACAAAAATATTATTTTAATATATTTTTAATTTCAACATAAGTACAATTTACAAATCTAAACTAATAAAAGTGGAATAGTAAAATTAACCGTTTCTCCGGGACGCCCACAGCCAATCAGAACGGCTGTATGCAAATTAGCCCAGCCAACATGGCGGCCGCCACTCACAGACCTGAGTAAACATTTAGGTAGCGTCCATTGCAGCAGGAGCGAGAGCAAAACTACCTGCTCGCTGGCTCCTTAGCCTTTGGCCTGAAGCAAAAAACGCACATTTGCAACAATTAAGTGTAACAATTGTTTCATTATAGAAGCCGAGAGGTGAGGCAGAGAAGAGGCTTCGTTAGTAAAAGGCCGCCTTAACGGAACAGCATCAATTATAAGAAACCTGCGTCCAGCCGGCCTTGCTGGGACGTTGGGCAATGGGAGCTGTGGGCAGCTTTAAAGCCCCTCACCCAGGCTGGTCAGGCACACCAGCAGGTGGGCATCCCCCGAAGGGTCCCAGACTGTGAGAGGGCACAGGCTGGGCTGAGGGACCTCCCGAGTGCACAGAGCGGCTGCAGGGCGGGACAGCACAGGTCCCAGGACCCGTGATGGGAAAGAGGCGGCAGGGTTGCAGGGCATCGGGAAGCGGGAAAGAGGCGCAGGGTCGGCAGCCTGCTTGGTGGGCTTCCCAGGCCCTTGGAGGGGCATCGGGGAGTGGGTAGAAGGCGGCAGGGTCGGCGGCCTGCTTGGTGGGCTTCCCAGGCCCCTTGCAGGGCACCAGGAAGTGGGAAAGCAAGGTGGTGGGCTGGGGAGTGGGAAAGAGGCAGCGGGGCGGTCTCGGCCTGCTTGACAGCTGCCCAGGCCCTTTGCGGGGCACCGGGGAGCGGGAAAGCAAGGCTGCAGGGGCCAGGGGCCTGCTTGGCAGCTCCCAGACCCCTTGGCGGCACCAGGAAGTGGGAAAGGAAGG
>PVJC01009223.1:0-46397 GCA_004026665.1 Murina feae | reverse complement strand
GCTGGGGGCAGGTCCCCAGTGGTGACACACACACACACACACACACACACACACACACACACACACAAAAGGCGCCTGGCAGACTGGGGCCATCATAGGACATCCACTGAGGGGTCCCAGACTGTCAGAGGGCACAGGCCGGGCTGAGGGACTCCCTCCACCCCGAGTGCACAAATTTTTGTGCACCGGGCCCCTAGTAGAAAATAATATTGAATATGAACTGGAATTGAAAAAATAAAAATAGAGAGGCTTCCAGAAATGACTCAGAACCCCCAAATGTCCTTTGAGGAGATTGACCAGGCAACTGCCTCAGAGGGGCACACTGCTCAACCAAGTTGTGCTCTGCCTCTAGGTCCTGGCATCCAGACTGACCCTTTCTGAGTGCAGGAAGCTTTTCATCAAAACTGGTTCTCATGTCCATTGTACAGATGAAGAAACTGAGGCCCAGAGAAGTGACTGACATAATATTCATGTACAAAGCACATGTCATTTTATATAACTTTCTATTACACTAGAGGCCTGATACACGAAAATTTGTGCAAGAGCAGGCCTTCCTTCCTCCGGCTGCCAACACCGCCTTCCCTCCGGCACCCAGGACCCAGGCTTCCCTCCTCTGGCCTCCCGCAGGCTCCAGACCTGGGCTGGCTTCCCTCTGGCTCTGGCTTCATCAGGAAGGATGTCCGGAATGACGTCTGGAAGACATCTGGTCTAATTAGCATAGTACCCTTTTATTGTTATAGATAACATTAGGTAATATATATGTTTATATACTATATATGTTACAAATAGCATATGATTTCACTTATATGTTATTATATAGCATAATATATGATAATATAGTAACTAACATTGTACAGCTAGTCACTTGTTGGCTGTGCTAGTAGTTAAACTCAGCTGAGAAGGCTCCAGCATTGGCCCTTTTCCCTAACCCAGGCTTCTCAGACTTTCTTTTGAAATAGTTGCTAAGAACAGAGGAAAGGGAATGCATACTTTGAGAGTCAGAGGGAGTATCTGGGCACGTGGCCCATAGTCAAAAATTTCTTCTTCTAAAAATTAATGTAATATTTGTATTTGGTTTCAAATGGACCCATGTTTATAAAAAATGTTCACTCCTCCAGTGGTCAAGTCAAAGGACACTCCAGAGAGTTGCCACATGAGCCAAGTGTCATTCCTGGCTCACCTGCTGAAGGACGCCACCATCTTCTCATAACTCCGAAGATGGAATTGGTGTTTGGCCAAATACATTTCTTGTTCCCATCTAACCTCCTGGTTTGCGTTGCGTTGTAGCATGGAAGCAGATGGAGGCAATGTTTGCCTTGCCAGGAGGTAATGGCCCTCAGGTCTCCCCTGCAGTCCACGTCTGGGTTTTCTGATACAACTCTGGCTCCCACCCCTTCTAGATATGGCTGAGGCTGCCCCAGAGGAGATATAGGGTCTGGGAGTGAAAGAGGAAGTGAAAGGCCATACAGTGGGGGTGCAGAGAAATTTCTTAGCAGGCTGGCTGTCCGCAGGTGGAGAGGCGAGGGCCCTGAAGCCTGACCTGTCCTTTTCCGTCAAGGGCTGGCTTCTGTGGGGCCCCACAGTCCCCAGTCACTGCTGTGCCTCACTGAGTGAGTCGTGGGCGTCCTTGTCTTTCCCTGGGCACTTTTTCTCCACCCAGGCCTCTTTGTGGCTCTGCAGGTATGGGTCCTCCAGTGAGCCAGTGAACCCCTATGCTAGCTGCCATTCGGGGAACTTGACCTCCCTCTGACACGAAGCATCCCAGGCATGTGAATTTCTGTTGCTGCTGTAACAAATTATCAGTCTTAGTGGCTTAAAACGATACAGATTCATTCTCTTAACAGTTCTGCAGCTGAGAAGTCTGGATTTAAGGTGCTAGTGGGATTGTATTCCTTCTAGAAGCTTTTTCTTTCCCTTTCCAGCTTCTAGACACCACCTTGCCTGTATTTCTCGGTGATTTCCTCGTATCACTCCAGCCTCTTGCTTACATGCCACACCTCCTAACACCCGTGCTGATCTCCTGCCTCCTTTTTATAAGGACCCTGTGATTATATCGGGTCCACCTGGATAATCCAGGATCATCTTCCCATTCTGAGATCCTTGACTTAATCACATCTGCAGTCTCTTTTGCCACCATATAAGGAATCATTCACCAGTTCTGGGATTAGGATGGTGACATTCAGCCTATCACAGCAGGGGACACCCACTGCTGGGAAAGCTACTTGTCCGGTAGGTGACAGTGAGCTGGTGTAGCTCTCAGACACTTAGTGTGGCACTCACTTTGAGAGCTGCATTTGAAAGCACATGGTCACTCAGACTTGAATTCAAATTCTGACTCAGTTGTTTGCTCTGTGACCTCTCACAGGTAAAATGAATGATCTCTGAGCCTCAGTTTTCTCATCTGTAAAATGGAGGCAGTAATCTAACTTTGCAGAGAATATTAAAGCATCTAGCATATGCCAGCAAACAAGTGCTCAATAAATGATGCCTACCGTTGTTTGGGGGAATTTCTAGGACTAATACTGTTCTTTAACTTAGTTTGCATGTTGGGTGGCTTCATGGATAACTCTGGTTATGAAAACCAAACTAAACATATAAATGCTGTTCCCCAGGCTCCCAAATTCTAAAACCCACTGCTGCACATTGGGAGAGGGCAGGCAATAGTGCCATACTAGAGTTACATTCCTGCCTTCCCCTCTGCCTGCCCCTTACCCCACACTCAGTGGCTGGTATGTTTAGTCCCGAGATCAGATCTCCCTGGAATGAATGGACCCCAAACTGGACCTGGAATTGCCTCAGGCCTCTGGACCAGGGAGCTGGACCAGGTAGCGCCTCCTCCCTCCCCTCCCGAAGAAGGTCCAGCTTTCTTTGCTCATGGCTGGGAACTAACTCTGGGAAAGGTGGGTGTTTATGCTGAGGAAGTTTCTCTTTTGCAGGGAGCAGAGACCAGGGAGCTCGTGGTGCCTCCCCCCTGGTGGCTTCTGGGGTCTTCATCTCAAGTGGCAGGGGCTAACATATATGGTGAGAACTGGCAGCAGTTACTTTACATAAGTTATCTTTATTCGCTTCTCAGGATATTACTGTCCACATTTTCATGAAGAGGAAGCTACAGCCCTGAAAGGTTAACTCCCTTATCTGAGTTTGCACAGCTACTAAGGGGCAGCCCTGGCATCTGTCCAACTTCTAAGCCAACCAGCCTGTGAGACTGCAATATCTGAACTTCTGGACAATCCATCAATCCATTGTAGTACAAGAAAGGGAAAACAAGCCTCCCCTATCAGAGGCAAGGCCATGATTATGTGCTTTATCAGATGATTTATAGGCTCTTTATCGCGTCCCTAGTGTCTGCTGGCAGCGGGCCAGAGCTGTCACACTGCTGCTTAGCCCATTCTTTGTCCAACTCCTCTCTCCCTCCTGACACCTAGGCCCCCACGTCCATCCAAAGGCATTGGAAGGGTCCCTTTGTCCTTTTTGAATAAAAATTGTAGTTTAGCTATTCATTTTTGAATTACCAATGCAGTTGCCCAGTTCTAAATTCAAAGAGTACAAAAGCAGATAATACTAGACATCCTCTGTCCTTCAGCCACCCACTTTCCTTCCCAGACGCAACCAATGTCACTGTTAGCAGTGTTCCCTCCACAGTATTTTACATAAAGACAAGCAAATAAACATTTATGCTCTTCTTTCTATACCATACATCTTATTCTGCATCGTGCCCTTTCTGTTTAATTTTCCATATCATGTATGAAGAGCATTCTTATTTTTTATGTGAAATACAAAATTCATATAAATCATGAAAAAGATTATGTTTAATGACAATTAAAGTAAATATTTAAAAAACAGACTCCTAAATTCTAAACAGCCATGCTGATCTCCTGCTTCTTTTCTATAAGGACCCTGTGATTATATTGGGTCCACTAGCATCATCTACCCATCTCTTTAGATCTTTAACTTGATCACAAATGCAAAGTCCCTTTTGCCATCACATAGGAAACTTCAACACAAGTTATCCTGATCAACATTTCAAAATTTTTGAAACTCAAACACTGGTCTTTATGGAGCCAATCTAATTGGTAAAGATGCAAAAGTTGCACAGCTCCAGTTGGACAGGGCATGTGCTAACATGGTTCTCACAGCTCTCCAATGAAGTTGACTCTGTTATGATCCCATTTTATAGATAAAGAAACTGAGGCTTAGAAAGGTAAAGTTACTTATCCAAATAAGTTGTAGAGCTTTGCAATCAGACTCTGTCCTTGGTCTGGCTTTCCTACCTGTGCCAACATTCTCTAC
Source organism: Murina feae (assembly GCA_004026665.1). Lineage (NCBI taxonomy): Eukaryota > Metazoa > Chordata > Mammalia > Chiroptera > Vespertilionidae > Murina > Murina feae. The sequence goes on along the minus strand of PVJC01009223.1, from coordinate 42,107 downwards.
TATAACTTCATTGGCATTATCAGAAAGATCCAGCCAAGATTACTGAAATTTAAGTCCATTCTAATCTTCTGCCTTTAAGGAAACAAAAAATCTAATATTTATGTCCTTTGTAAAATTAACCCTTTATATAATTGAAAACCATAATTAAGTATCCTTTTAACTTTCCCTCCTCTGATTCTTTTCTCTTTCCCTTGTTGGGTAAATTTCAAGCAATAAAGATTTATTGAAAATGGTCATTGTGCTAGGCCATTGTAGGACACCAAGAAGTAGATATGGTTCCCGATTGTTCTAAAGGATTTCACCATCTGATTAATAATACTAGCACTTATTACGTACTTACTATGCCATGCATGCACTGTGCTAAACAGGGTGTATGCATTACCTCATTCAATCCTCATAACAACCTTTCCAGGTAGATATTATTGTTTTTCCTATTTTATACAAACCAAAAATAAACTGAAGCCCAGAAGGTTTGGGGGGACTTGTTCATAGTTACAGAGCTCACAGGTGGTTGGGAGCTTCAATATTACACGTGAAAATATGGCTAAGAGTTCCAGATGTTATGTAATAAAGTCTCAGGAAGTTATACTGACTCAGGCAGCAAGTATTAGAGGAGAGATTCCTGAGGCTTGGGGTCCCCAGGGAAGATGTCTCAGAGGACATGGGAGTTCAGTTGGACCTTGGGAGAGGGTGTTGGCACAGTGTGGACTAGGGAGGCAGGAGCAAAGGTATGAGAGTGAGAACGGGCCCTGTGAGGCTGAACCTGTTTGCACTTGAGGAGTTAGCAGAAGGAAAGTAGAGAATCCCTTTGGAGATGTAAGTAGTGACCAAGCGTGGAAGTCTCAAATGCCTTGAGTTATCTAGGCATTTGATAACTTCTAAAAAGGAGGTAGGAGTGTGTGTGTGTGTGTGTGTGTGTGTGTGTGTACGCACGCACGCACGCACGCGCACTCATACATATGTTTAATGGTAAGATAGACTGGAAAGGGGTGTTCGATATTTTTTAAAGACACAGTATTCACACAGCATGGACCTTTAGAATATTGATTGCATGTTAGCATTTGGCAAAAGCACCTCTATTTGAATTCTGCAGCGAGTTATTTACATGTCTAGTTGCCGAGATATTTTCTGAGCAGTTTATCACACCTCTTTCTTTTCTGCTCATCAGTGTAAAGGTGTGCATGTGATGGGTGTAGATGGCATGTGGTCCCCAACATGTGAAGTGCTTTCATATCCCTACCCCCCAGGAATGAGAGCTTCTAGAACTCTAAAGTGCTCTCCTGTCTTGTGGCCATGTGAAGGGGCAGCTTGGCACCACAGATAGCCCTGACTTAGCATCAGAGCCCCTCTGAGCCCTCATCTCCAATCTGATCCCACACCCCCAAATTACATGCATATTAGCTATTCAGCTAGCAAGGCGCCATTTAAAGGATATAAATCATGGGATGTTCTACTTGGAGGCACCCTCTAGATTCTGGTCCAAACACAGGCTTTCCCTCTTCTTCAACATGCTTTCATCTGAAAGGGAACGGTCAGATAATTTGGGGACCATTCCGGAGAGATTTATGTAAATCTTGATGGCTCAAGGAACTACCATATTAGACAAACCATTTCCTTATGGAGAGGTGCTTGCAACTTCAGTTTATCGTGCATGTGCCTATGTAGCTTTAAGTGCCTACGGGCACTTAAAATAGCTTTAGAAACCATCAAAACAGAAGCACACAGACTCATATGAGGCAAGGGCAGTCACGGACACGTCTGTTCTCTCCTGGGACTGTGAGGAATGAGATCCAGGCCGGGAAAGGGGATGGAACATGGAGTGGAAACTTCTTCACATTTTTAACAAGCACTTTCCACACGTCTTGGTTTGGCTGGAATCTCCTCCTGTCTGACACAGCCGTGAACACTCCGGAGCTGGTGATCGTCAGAAGCACATTGGGAGGTGCTGCTTTAGCCCAGTCCCCTCACTTCGCAGATGAGAAAATGGGTAGTGGCAGCGCCGGGACTAGAATGCAGGAACAGGAGTCAATCCTTGTCACCTTCCTCATGTCCATATACACTGAATACTCAACCTACACCAGCAGAGGTCTGTGTGGAGGTGAATGCTGCCATTGGAAGCAACCACAGAGCTGCAGACGGGGGTAGTTGGGGAGAAGTGCTTTGTTAGGGGGGCTGGTGCTCACTGGCAGTGGGTGGTGGCTGCTGAGAGCGGGGTCTGCCAGGTGAATGACACTTCTGCTGACTTTGGATGATGGGGGACAGCTGTGTCCCCCAAGGAGGACAAGGCTCCTCTCCAGTCCCGCAGGGGCACCACCTGGAGGCAGCTTTCCTGGTGCCGTGGCTCTAGAACTGCTGACTCGCTGGGCGTGTCAGCACAAATGCGGTGTATGTGTTTGCCTGTGTTTAAGAAGTGGTTTTGAGGCAAATTGCAGACTCCCTGGGACTTGAGTGTAATGATTGTTCAGGGTCTGGGAACGAAAGGAGAAAAAAGGACTGTGAGCACCGCAGCTAATGTTTGAGAAAGTACGGGTAATTGCCCAAACTCACTGGCCTAAGATAAGGGATAAGATAAGGATAAGAAGCCTTACAAACTGGTGTTGGAGGGGAAATGGGCAGGAGAGGAACCAAGGGAGCAGTGAGCTGTAAAGACCCGAGTCCTTTCCTGTGGAATAAGAGAGGTTACCGAGGAGAGAACAGGTAGTGACTTTATTCTTGTGCATTATTATTGTTAAATTTTTTATTTATTGTTTTTCTACTCTGAGTGCTGTAACTTTCACCAAGTCCGTTCTTCAGGCTTTAAGCCCTTGAAGAGGGTTTTGGGGCTGTGCTTTTCCTGCCCCTCACCTATACTACTCAATGTAATCCTTGCCTCGCTCTCCCCTTCCCCAGAAGAAATGAACCTGTTTACAAAAGGCACTCAGTGTTCAATGAGCTAATTAGAACGATTTGGCCAGTTCTACTCATAAAACCCTGATGACTGCTTAATCATAATGCATTGAAAGAACAGAAAAACGTCCTGTTATTTCCTTTCCTGGCCCAGCAGAAATGCAGGATAGGAGTTTTCTGTTGGCTCCAGATCCCTATCTTCCTATTCCCAGGCTCCAAGCAGGAGTGCATCCATTCCTGTTGCAAAATTCGAGGTCTTTACAGAACAATCCCACCATCACCACTTGCCAGTTTTAAAAACAGTTCCATGAACATGGTTTCCAATGGCTTTGGGGGGGTTGCTGATGTAATCTACAGTTTATTGGAACGGGGGCCATGTGGGAACAGGTGACTTGGTGGGTCCTCTCCTGCCAGCCCTGTCCTGAGAGGTCAGCCTCATACTGACACACACCTCCTCTGCTCTGCCCTAGCAGTGGGGTACAGCTGTTACTAAGCAACCAGTTCATCTAACGCTATCCTGGTTCTGCAGACACAGAAGCAGCCTGTAACTCCTGGAGATGTCCAGCTGGGAATCCCCAGGGACTAGAACTTGAACTCTGAGGCTGTCCACCATCTCTGCCCCTCCCCTACATGCTGAGAGACCTGGAGGTAGGGTCAGCCTGGAAAGAATGATGGAGATCAAGGACATGAGAATAGATTCAGCTTAAATAGAACAGGATCTCATGGTCAAAGAAATCTTATTTTAGAGAAGTTTGAGGTGATTTATACCTAAATTCTATATCCTCATTTGAATTAAAAACCTGTTGGGGGAAAGCCCCAAAAATCTAAATTCAGGATCAATTCTAAAGAATTGACATGTAGCCTTATTCAAATTCATAAGATTTTAATAGGAGGAACTTATCTACATAGGCAAGACAGCTACTCCCAGTGGTGGCCGGCCTGGAAGAATCCACACCCCTCCCAGGAGAGGGTCTCTTTTTATAGGGTGTTAATAGTAAAACTATATGGTGGGTAGTCACATAGACCACTGGAGAGAACAATGTGGTTATCACACTCTATACATGCATTATTCTCCTTTCTGGCGGCATGACGTTTATCTATGGGTGACATCAGAAAGCCCAGAAAAGTGCCACACATCTCTGGCCCCAGCTGGGGCCTGTGAGCTGCAGTCATCCCCATGTCATTCACACCTCACTGGACCTCTGTGAATCTGCAAGGGCTTCTCATGGTAGGTTCAGTCTTTTACTATAAACTAGGAATATGCACTAAAAAGTATCTACAGCAAACCACGTACTATGTTGAGGGGAAACTGGTACTGTTTACCAGTATAATGAGACTCCTGCCTTTAAAGAACTTGTAATTTATGGATGAAGGAAGGGAGTACACAGAATGTTCTAGAAAACAGGTTCCCAGACATTCTCATGGTGCAATTAGTCTCAGTAATTTTCTTAGTAATTTTCTTCTGACCAGAAGAAAGAGCTAGCAATTCCATTTAGGAAGTAGTAAGGAATTAGGTCCTAACAACACAGCAGATACTTGAGAAAACACATAAACTGAAAGAATATAAATATGTATATTTCATTCTTGAATAACCAGGATGAGTTATAATGGGATATGTGCCTGTTGGGCACTGCCCAGCTTCTCAGACCTTGGAATCATATGGAAAACAGCCAGACTTATTTCCTATCCCACCTTGATTTCTATCTGGTACTTTTTCTGTTTGTTTTGTTTTTATCACAATCACCTGCCAAAAATCAAGCTTCACAGAGATAAGATGTTATTGGAAGGAATCCTATGTAATAAAAGCCTAATGCACAAATCAACTGGATGACAAAAGGACTGTTGGCGAGCGGGCAGCACCAGGCCAGCCAAGGCGGGTGCCAATGGGCAGAGGGAGGGGACGGTGATTGGGGGAGACGGGGCTGGCCACTTGCCGGCTGGTGCAGTCCCCTTATCGGCCTATTGGTTGCCTCCCACAGAGGAAGGCCAGACTGTGACTTAGGCCCACTCTCCCAGGGAAGTGGGCCTAAGCACTTGGACATCTCCTAAGGGCTCCCAGACTGTGAGAGGGTGTAGACCTGGCTGAGGGACACCCCCCGACCCACAATGCATGAATTTTTGTGCACCAGGCCTCTAGTAGTATAATCCAATATTGAAACTGAATTTCCAGGTAGTAGCTCCTGGAGGGCCATTAGATGCTGAATACCACTGCATTTCCACCAAAATATAAAATACACTGCAGTGCCCCTGTGAGTTCCCTGTGGGACCTCGGGGCCTCGGGCACCCAGGCATTCAGCTGGGAACCCAGGTTCTAACTCGAGGAAACCAGTAGTGGAGAATACAAGATCCCATTTCTTCTCAAGTGGTCCCTTGATAAGTGATTGTGGAACAAATCAAAGGTTACATGAACATCTGTGATTGCAACTTGATTCCTTCGCAACCGTGTTTACTGCCTGCCAAGCTGCGTTTAGAATGGCGACATCGAGTTCAAGGTGAGCCACAGATACAGGGAGCCAGAATGTGTTTGAATGGGGCAGGACTCATGCGGGTTTGGCTTCATGGCTTGTGACATAAGAATGACAGGGACCACCCAGGATCTTGGGAGGATTCAAATGTGCGACTGCACTGGACCAGGTGCTTCAGTCAGTAGTGTTAGTTCTACTCTTTCTTTCTCCTGGGTGGGCATTTAGACTTCAGTGTGCTGGAGCACAACAAGCTTTTCTCAGGAAGAGGTGTTAATTCCAGGAGGGTGAGGGTAAGGTGCAAGGTGGCACCCTGCCAAGGGGAAGGGACAAGCTACAGTGAGGCCCCCTCTGCAGAGGCCGGCCTCTCCGCTGTGTGGTCCTGAAAGGCTGAGGAAGAGCTGCTCACTGGGGGTGGAGACCAGGTGCCCAGCACCCTCCTCACTGTGGAACAGCGCAAACCACGCCTGGCTCTCGTCCTTGTCCATCTGTATCAGGGTCGCCTTCAGGGCATCTGCTGAGTCAGAGAGAGACATCTGGGCATCTCCCCACAGGCTCTGCCAGAGTCCTGTGCAAGTCCCATGAGTGATCAGGTGTTCAGGAGCCCCAGGCCGGATTTGTTCCAGCGCTGGACCTAGGCGGAGCCCTCTCCTGGGAGTCCTGGACAGTCCCTTCCCTACAGGAGCACCCTCAGGATGGGGGGGAGTCAGTACAACCCTGCTGTGGCACTTACCCCAGGACCTGGTGCCTTCAGAGCTTCCGCCACCTGTGTGCCAGTCTCCTGGTTCCTCGGGGCCTCCCAGCATAGTGAGGAAATGACCCCTAACCCATTTCCTCATCTGTGAAATGGGGCTGCTGCTGCCTGGCCTCATCAAGCAGGCCATGGGCTTCCAATGGTGTTGCTGGGGCAGCTGCAGACCCACTGTGTCCAGTTTTCTGGGATTTCCTACCTACTAGGTTTCTTCCTTGAAAAAGAGTTTGCATTGTTTGCAAATTATTGTCTAAACAAACAAACAAACAAACAAAAAACTTCAGGCTTCACCTTTCATCTTAGCTCAGCAGTTCTCAACCTGTGGGTTGAGACCCCTTTGGGAGTCGAACAACCCTTTCACAGGGGTCGCCTAAGACCATCCTGCATATCAGATATTTACATTACGATTCTCAATAGCAGCAAAATTACTGTTATGAAGTAGCAACGAAAATAATTTTATGGTTGGGGGTCACCACAGCATGAGGAACTGTATTAAAGGGTTGCGGCGTTAGGAAGGTTGAGAACCACTGTCTTAGCTAGTGCCTGGGGCAGTATGATTGGTCTGCACCCAGCAGTGAGCGGGTTCTTCAGCCTCTCAGCCTGGCTTGCTGACGCCTTCACCTTGCTGAGGACAAGCTGTTGTCATCTGGTCCCAAGATGAAAAACTGTGCACTGTGCCTTTAAGAGAGAAGGCTAGAGGAGGTAAGAAGGACTTTGTTCAGTTAGGTGCTTTGTAAGCTCCCCTACCTGCTCACACAGCTCCCCCACCCCTTCCCCCTTCCCCCCCACATCTTGCCCATTCCTGAGCTCTGTGATAGGATCCTCATTCTAATATCAGCTGCAACCAAGGGTGAGGCTTGGTTTGCGGTCTCATCACTAGCTGAGCTTCAGGTGTTTATAGGAGCAGCTGAGAAGAATGGCCCCAGGCCGCCTTTGCCTCACATTTGTCCAGCCTGGTCTCTCTGGTGCCACTCTGTGCAGCTGGTAATGCCAGCCGAAGTCCCTGCCCGGCGTGTGGGGTGTCGTGCATGGGCACCCTGACCTGCACCTGCAGGCTCTGTGTGTTGTTTTCATCCACGAGACAGCACTGCGGTAGGTTTGGCTCTTTCGGTTGGTTTATCTTTTTTGCTGTTGCATCTTGCAATGACTTCATTTTTCTAATAGGCTTATGCCTTCCAGCAGACTTCCTACTCATTTCATCCCCGCAGCAGTCTTGTAAAGCGGGCAGGGTCAAGGATCAGCCTTGTTTCACAGATGGATTTTGCACATTGAATCAGTGGCAAAGCCAGTCTTAGACCTCATTTCGATTTCAAGTCTTGATATCTTGCCTACTCACCATGCTGCCTTGCTCTTCCCTCCCTGCCCCCCCCCCCCCCCCCACACACACACACACTTGTTTTGAACTCTGTAGCTCTGAGAGCTGATGTGAGCAGGTTTTAATTGGATTGTTACTGACTTTTGCAGACACTTCTGAGTGCATTTCATTTGTCAGGACAGTGGCTCTATGGCATTTCATCCTCAAAGCAGCCTTTGAAGCTGTTACTCCAGTTGTATAGATATGTGATCAAAGCTTCCTCCTCGTCAGATGGTATGGGTCACACAGTTCCCAATGCCGGAATCAGACTTCAATCCACATCCCCCTACTTCCTCCTACTTCCCTTTCCAATGAACGCTGCTGGACCATGGGCTGCTTTTTTAAAAGGCATTCAGCGGTTCTCAGTGTCCAAATCAGCCGTTTCAGAAAGGGTCCAGAGCTTGTGAACCTCTTGTCCTAGAGAAGCATTTGAATGGCCAACAACAGAAACTACCTGGCTGATTTTAGCAGAATGGAAAGTTCTGAGAGGACATTAGTTCATCACGAGATGTTAGACAGGCTGGGGAAGTAGACTTGGAAAACGAGAGGAATAAAGGAAGGTCTAGCAGCTGGCATCACAGTCCATGTCTCACTAGGAAACCCAGCTGACGTGAACAGACCCCTTTGCTTGCGATGGTGCTGACAGTGGACCGTAGGTGCCTTTGTTGGCATCCCTGCACTCCAGCCCTGGGAACTTGGATGTTGCTATCCCTACTGCCAGACTGGGTTCTCCACCTTCCTCCTTCCTTGTGTACCAGATGGTATCCCTGGTTGGCCAAACCCAGATGTGTGCCCAAGCCTTCTCTGCAAAGGCTGCTGGGAAAGCAAGCCCCTGGTGTGGCTTCCACAGTGGGAACAAGCTCTCCTCTCACCGAAATTCACACAATAGGGAATTTCCCACGTAGAACCAGGAGACTCAGGTGTTGCATAGCCCAGGGAAATTGTCGGTCTCCATTACACGCCCCCAAGTCCACACAAACACCTAATTCTAGGTTCCATCTCTGTTTCTCACCATCACCACCTTCCCACCACTCCCCAAGCCTTATCACAGACTTGGTCTAAGTTGTGGAGATGATGTATATGAAAGTGCTTGGGAAGTGACTTGGTAATAATTACCCTGATCAGGCAGGAGCCTGGGACCTGGTTGCCTGCTGCCGTGGTTTCTTGTTATCTTTCGGATTGAAGATGGGCTCACAGCTGATTTTTCCCTCGCTTCTGGCTGAGGGGGGGGGGGGGAGCTTCATTGTTTCTTTGTGAGGAAGCATAGAGCATGGGGCAGCTTTCCTTTCCTCGGCAGGTTTCGGTCACACTGAGATGTTTATTCTTTCAAGAATCTGCTCTCCTGGGCGGCATGGGGAAAGAGGTCAAGGGTGGCCCCGCGGTGGCTCTGCTGCTGGCACACTGCTGCTGGAGGTGAAGTGTTGCCCGTTCCTTTTGTGGGGCCTGCAGATGGGCATGTAGAAGGCTGGAGCCCACCCGTGCAGGACTTCCTTTGTTCATCCGTGGGAACCCAGCCATCACAGTGGCCATTTCCCCAGCCACTCTCCTTCCTGATAAGGTTCTTTCAGCTGCTCTTGGTCTGTAGCTATAGCCGTGGGGCAACAGCCACTCTGGTTCTCCCACATGAGACTCTACTCACCCTCCCCTCCAACTCTTCCCCTTTGTAAGCACTAACTAGCCTGCCTTCCCCGCTGTCTGCCCCCAGTCACTTCTCAACTCAGGGTTGGGGGCCAGTGGGTCCAAATGGTTTGGGGCTTCTTTTAATAACGTGCCTGGCAGTGCTGAGCTCAGTCATTGGATCTTGCTCCCTCCCTTCTACTTGTAGCAATTCCCTAGATGTAACATGTAAAATGTGGGGCGTTGGGGTCACAGACCTAAATTTTCAGCAGGACCTGCCACATCTCTATGATCTCAGGCAATCATCTTGGCCTCAGTGTCCTAATCTGGACAAATGGGGACAATGGCGCTGAGCACATAGAAAGCCCTGGCGGCACCTGGAGGGTACATTAGTTCCAGCCCTTCCTGGTGCACTGTTTGTGTCCCTGGAGAAGGAGGCTCCCGCCCTGCCCCACCCTGTTCCTATTCCCAGGGCCTACAGGGAGCCCTGCACTGGGGACACAATCTCTGTGGTAACAAGGAGACTATTGATAGGTTTTTGAAAGTCTAGACTACCTCACTGATACTTTCTGATGGAGTAAAAACTACTGAAAGAACACAGGAACGAAGGGAGGTGTGAAAAGAATGTCCACACACGTCTGAGGCATTAGGCCGGATGCTTGAGAATATTCCTCCTCTAAAGCACACGCCCAAATGAGTGGACTGGGCTGGGATCATTTTAAGATGACCTTCACTACCCACCCACCCCCCCGCCCCCATGCAACTCCATTTATCAGTTGTATGGCAAAAGGGAGATGACCTGGGTAGATCTAATCTAATCACAGAGCCCTTTAAAGATAAAGTTCTCTCTAGCTGGTGGGAAAAGAGGAAGTCAGAAAGATTCCAAGCCCGAGAAAGACTGACTTCCACGTACTGCTGCTGGCCTGCAGATGGAATGGCACATGAGGAATGCAGGTGCCTCCAGAAACTAGAGAGCAGAGGGGACCGCAGGCCAACAGCCCCAGGGCCCTGAATTCAGCCACCAACACTGTGAACTTAGGAACACATTCTTTCCCAGAGTGGCATCGTGAAACCCTAAGCAGAGACCTAGCAGAGCCCACCTGAACTTGCGATCTAGAAAACTCAGAGATAATAAATAGGTGGTGTTGTGTTAAGCTTCAAAGTTTGTGCTAGTTGTTATGGCAGCAGTAGAAAACTGATACAGCCAGGCAATGGGGACTGGTGGGGACTGGAGATGCACTTGTCACTATTCTACTCCAACCCATAGTTGTCATGTGGAGGCTTTAGGGGAAGAAACCCAATGTTTCTGAATCTCCCCATTTTTTAGGAGGTTAAAACTTAGACTGTGTGAAGTATCCTGACTTAAAAAAATGTATCTGCTATGTCAGTGTACTGTGATACCTTCAGGGAAGCATAGCCCCTCTTGAATAGAGAGTTTCCTACCCGCCCCCTTTATTTTTTTAGAAGTTGCCTAGTTTAAATTGCATTGTCTTTCATTCTCTATATACTCTATGCACAGCGAGGATGGTGTTTATCCCAAAAGTTGACTTGCAATCGACAGTTAGGTGCTGAGGTTTTGTCAGGGACTATGTGGGGGCTTTGGGAGATTACACAAGGCTCCCACCTTTTTGGATGTGTGATGAGAATTCACACTCCGCTTAGGAAGAGAAAGTACAGATTTTTAGTTTCTCTCTAGCCAATCTGAACACCATTCTCGGCCCCCATCTTTAGGTGGGTAGGTGGGGAATGGAATTATAGTCCGATCTGGTCATCACACCCAACCCTGTCATTTACATTTTCTTTAGGTAGCCCAGTCTCTTTTAGATGACTCTGATGGCCCAGCTGTTCAGCATTCTGCCCTTTGTACCCTCCACTGCAGAAGGTGGCTGCTCCTATGCGGAAATTGTGGCTTATGTGACTGGCTATGTTCCCTGGGTCTAGGTGGTGTCCTCTGAATCCTGGCTCACCCAGGTGTGGAATGGGAGTGCAGGCTCGAGAGGGATTATTTCAGGCCACTCCCCAAAATAAGGACTCTACGGTGTCATTTAGCTATTTGGGATGAATGTAATCAGACTCAAGTGATGAGGCCCACAGTCCTGTCTGATTTTTTCTGTCCCCAAGTCCCTGAGCACTGTAGTGAGTGCCTCCATCCCCAGACCTCTGTTCTCTCATGGACTTACCACCTCTCTGCCCCTCACACTTGGGTTTCGATATGCCACCTACAAGCAGGGTAGGGCTGCCTCACACCACCTACCTGGGAAGTTGGCCTCTAGCCTGGAAGGTCTCTGGCTCCCACCTGCTGCTTCTAAGCCCCTACTCATGGTCTCCTTGGGCTAGACTGGAAAGCCTTTCTTTTCTCTCCTGGGGAATGCCCAGGCTGGAGGGAGCTGGCTGGTGACTTTCCAACATCAGATTCTCCTCCTCAACAAATGGAAGCCATAGTGGGAGAGATGTGTGGAATTTACCAATGAGGAAATAAACAATGGAAAATGTTTCTGGATTACTGTCCCTGTTACGGATGTTATGGGCTCCATGACTAGATGATACTAAGGTGCATGAAACCATCTGAGAACATTTAACTCTGAGGATTTCTGAGGGCTGAGACCACAGGCTTGAGTAGCAGGGGAAAGCCCATGGAAAGGCTTGGTGGGATAGGGGTGGGCTTTTAAGGGCCAGTTGGCTATAGAAAGCACTCGAATGTCTAATTCAGTCCAGTATCAAGTCAGGGGCCTTGACAAAAGGAGCTCCGTCTCAAATTTGAAAGGAGAATGGAAACTTAGTCAGACTCCTCTGAGACTTCTGGCTGTTGGCAGCTGAGCACTAGGCATCCCCACCCCCAATCCCCCTATTTCTGAAGCTCCCCACAGCTCCTTACCCAGCTCTCCTCAGAGCCCACCTGTGGGGCCTTGTGGGGCAGCCCCTGCACGTGTGCACAGGTCCGTGTAGCCGGCAAGAATGGTAGCAGATATCAGGGAGGTAATTGTTATCTCTGGGTGGTGTACACAATTTAGATGTGGGTACACAGAGTAGCCTAGCCAATCTCAGGACCAGGGCGGCCAGAAGGCAGTAGCAGTGCAGGCGGTAAGGCCAGGCTTGCTCTGGGAACAAGGGTCAGATCCCAGCTGCACGACTCATGAGTTGTCTAATTGTGGGTGAGTTGCTTACCTGCTCAGAGGCTCAGTTTCCACACCTGTGAGTTGGGGACAATGTTTGTACCTGCCTCATGGGGTTGTGTATAGTAAGCAATGGAAGTGCACATAAAATACACAGTGTCTTCTGGCACAAAGTAAAGTGTTCGAAAAAGTGCTTGTTGCTGTTCTAAGTTATGTCCTTGTTATTGTGAAGAGGTCAGATTCATGGTTTGAGTTGGGAAGTTGTTCATCAGGAAATCTCAGGGGACCAGTGTGAGGGATTTCTCCAGAGGGGCTTTCCTCCCAGTGTATATGGAAGGAGACCCAGAGGTGTCAATGGGAAGCCCCGTGTCCCAGCTCCTGGGGGGATCTATTTGGATGGAGCAGTGCCCTGGTCCCTGGAAAAGATACAGGGTGTGCGGGGGGCAGGTGTTTGAAGGGGGCTTTGGGGTCTACTGGTTGAAATGGCCTTCCGATAGCACTAACTCCGCACAAGGGCTGTGGGTACTTGGACTCTGTTACAGGGAGCATACTCAGCGGGCTTTGCAGGAAGCCACATTTCCATTTTCCGAGGGATCTCAGGAGCGCAGTAAAGATCCCTCTGCAATTATTTAATTTGAAAGCTTCTGACAAAGAGCAGGCATTCTGCCTTGCACACCGCACTTGGACCCTCCAGAATTTCCCACCCAGCTCTTTTTCTCCCCAGGACATAGTGAGAAGATTTCCAGTTCCACCAGTGTACAGGCAGGGACCTCTTGCTTTATTTGCCAATGAGGGGTACCCATCTTGAAAAATAAAGTTGTTTGCAGCCCAAAGGACCCCCCTAAAAGACCCAGCATTCTGTGCTCGTGCAAAAGGGTCATGGTCTCTGTGGATGTGGGCTATGAAGACTTCCCCAGGATGGCAGGCCAGTGCTGATACGGTCTCTGCCACATCACAGTCCCACTCTGCAACCTTGACAATGTGGTGAGATTCTAAGACATCCCTTTCTGGGGTCAGGGACAGCCCCCTCGGTGGAGCCAGCTGAGTGCAGCCTGATGGAGTGATGACTTGCACTCTTCGAGGGAAGCAGCAGGATGGCCGCCATCCGCCAGAGCCCCAAGTGCCCAGAAAGCTCCCTCTGTCTCTTCACATCAATGTGAGCACTAGTGGGCTTTGCTGAAACTCCAACTGCTTGGGAAATGCTGGGGTCTGGCAAAACACAAACCACTTTTTCTCAAGCATTTAGTATTTCCCCCCGCTTTCCGTTTGTACTGCTTGTTTATTTGGGGTAAAACTGAGTCCATATGGTTCACGTCCTTGGCCTGATTCTCCACGGCATGATTTTCTGTACGACTGTCTGAGGTCCCAGAGTTTTTTATCTTTGGCCTTAGAAAGCCACGGCATCTTGCCACAGAGAATCTGAAGCCAACCCGAAGGGGCGTGTGTTTTGCATGATACTCTGAAAGGTGCATCAATGCAGGGCTGTAAACGTGGCCCTCAGGTGAGAAAGCACAGCTCTCCTCGCAGGGGGTGCGGAGCAGAGACCAGGGATGTGTTTCCCCCAATGGCTTCCCATTAGGAATCAGCCTGGCTGTGTTAGAGGCAGGCTCATGAAGGGCTCTGCCTCTCCCTGACTGTCTTTCCCTGGGAAACCGAGCCCTCCATTTTGTCTCTGGATGGAATATACTTACCTTCACATGGGTGTGAGGGGGCCACACCCATGTGCTTAGAGGGGAGTGCAAGATTTTGCCCTTACTTACTATTTCCTTTCCAGGGCAAAATGGACAGGGAATGCTTTTCTCTATGGAGCCCATTCCAGCACTTTCTCTGGGGGTGGCAAGAAAGGCAGTGTGATAAGACACATGAAAATCATGAAGACAACTAAGACTTGAACTTTCTAGAATGCTAAACCCAAAGCTCAGGCTGACAGAGGCAACTTGAAGGCAGGTATTTTCTATCTGCTCTTTTTGGGAGAAGTTCAGTGTATGTGCAATAGCACGTGACACACCCAGGCTTGTGGGCTATATCTGTCCTCTGCCTGGACAATGCAAGTTCCCGTTACCTTCCATGTGATTTTAGGGGTAAAGGAAATGCTCTATATGACACTAATGCACCCACACACACATTTGCATACACACATTTGCATACACACACATACCTGCATACACATACCTGCACCCCCACACACACCCATACACACACCTGCATACACACACATTTGCATACACACACATACCTGCATACACACATGCACACACCTGCATACACACACCTGCACACACATATACACCTGCATACACACACCCCTGCATATACTCACCTGCATACATACACACAGTATCTGATGACTGGAAGCCTACAATTAAAATTGTGTTCCTTTAAGTATAAACTTTCAGCTATCAGATGAATAAGGTCTGAGGTGGTGAAAACATGGTGATTGTAGTTGATAATGCTGTATTGTGTAATTGAAATTGGCTAAGAGAGTAGAACTTAAATGTTCTCACATGCACACGAAAGATAAATATGAAGGGTGATGGAAGTGTTAATTAAGTAGTTGGTGGGAATCCTTTCACAATATATGTGAATATCAAGTCACCATGATGTACATTTTAAATATCTTACAATTTTATATCAATTATCCTATATAATAAAAGCCCAGCAACCGAATGGTGGAACGACCAGGGCCCCTTGCCCGACCGGCCCCACCCCGAAGCAGGCAGTCCTTCTCCACCCCGGTCGAGTGCGGGGCTGGCCAGCAAGCCACCCCGCAGCCCTTCGCCCCAGCCTGTACTGCCCCTGAGCAGCCCCCAACACCCCTAAGTTACTGCCTGGCTCCCCGGAGCATGTACATTTAGTGAAAGCACAAGGAAATAATTATCAGTCCCTTCTGTACCCAACCAGAGGGTTCTGCTAATACTGCAGCCAAGGTGTGTAGTTCTACCTCCATGGCCTGCAGCCCCAGGAGACCTTCCAAGTTAACTAAAAAGGTGACCTAAGCATTAACGGGATGGCGGCCCTTTGCTGAGGAATGTAGAGAGGCTGGGTGGGGATTTGGTGAAATTGTGGTGCCTTGCAGATTCGGTGAGATTTCAATCTCTCTTTAAAAAGTGGCAGCAAAGAGGACCCACTGGCTGCCAGGAGCAACAGTGAAGGGTAGGTACATTCAAAAACAGAAAAACTTTTAAACAAATAGACATGAAGATCATATTGGGAAACTGAGGGCAGAGCCCCAGGATTAACGCAAAAATCATTCAAGGGCCATCATCCATCTTGATATATATTTGCAAACAACACAGAAACAGCTTGATCTCATGGCATGTGAAATGCAAAACAGTTCTGTTGTGGGTTTTCGTCTGGCCATCCTTAAAGTATAATTAGATCCAGTGGGAGTGGGAGGGAAGCTACAGCTTCCAACATTAGACCCCAGGGCCAGCCCCACCCTATCGGCCCCCATTGGGGCAGGCCTGCTAGACCTGACCTGTGCACGAATCCATGCACCGGGCTTCTAGTACCTCAATAAAGCTAAAATAAAACAAAAACAAGCAAACAATGACAAAAAAAAAGAATTACATTACTTTAGCCTAAGACCTATATTCCTGTTAAGTTACTGAGAACCTTGGGATTTTGGTAGGGCATATTTGGGTGGGAAAAGGCTGGGAAAGAGAATCTAAGGATCCTGGGGGTTCTAGAGTGGGCTTTGCAGATGTCTCACCAAGAGGTAGGGTTGAGAAAGACTGTCCAGAACAGAGAGAAAGCAATTTTTGTTTTAGACATCTGTGAAGGGTCTGCTAGCTCTGCATTTGGATTCCTTTTAAAAGTGGAAGCATTATCCTATTTTTAACAATATGTCATAAAGGTTTCAAGAAGTGATCCAACACTTTTTGATGGAGATTCCTATTCCCTAGAACCTGGGGGAGGGTCATGCATGGGCTTGGGATGTGGGCAAAGTTTTGTAGGTATGTTTGAGATGCATCTTCTGGAGAGAGATCATAGCTTTCACCAGGATCATGAAGAGGTCCTGAGGAATTGAAGCAGAAGACCTGGCCACATAGTCTGAGCCTCTGAAATAGTCCAAGCTCAGGGTCTGTGGCGTTTCCACCAGATCACTGGTTCACAGGTATAGGGACAGGTCTGTTAGCTCTGGGACATGCCTGCCCATCCGAGCTGTGGAGGACCCTTCTGCCATTCCATGAAGTCTGCCCTTCAAAGACCTGCTTGTCTCTTTTGGGCTTACAAAAGAACATGTGCTTTATTTTCTATCCATAAAAGTAGACACTTAGAAATGTAGAAAAATGTAGTGAAGAAAATAGAAACCAATCATAATCTTACTAATGAATTAATCATTGTAGACATTGTGAGATAGCCCCATCCAGGTTTTTCCCTTTTGTCTATATGACAGTTGAGATCATAGTATGTCTATGAATGGAGCCCTTTTCACTTAACATTACATCATAGTCATCTTGCCTGCCACTAAAAAGTCTTCATAAACATCATTTTCAGTGGCTGCACAATATTCCATTGTATGGCTATACTACAGTGTACTTACCCCTTCTTCGAGCGTTGAGCATTTGCATTGTTATCAGCTTTTTACTTTAATAAATAATGCATGAGAAGCATCTCTGGCAAGAAGCTATGCTTACATTTTGGATTATTTCTTTATGATAGATTCCTAGAAGTCTCTTTTGACTTTTGATGATACTGTAAAGATGTTGCTGAGACCTATCTATAAAGCGTGGACGTCGCAAAAGACTGTGGGCAGAGAGGTGGGGCCAAGCATCACTGGATTCCTGCAAAACGCACGCCTTGCCTCTAGGTGCTGTGGGCTCCGTGGAAGGCCCCGCCATTGTCCTTGAGGAACTTACTGTGCAGTGTGAGCCCACAGCATACATAAGTAGCCTAAAGGAAGAGACGCCTGTATCTCAGAACCATGGGGGAGCCATGCATGAGTTCAGAATGGGGCAGAGGTCTGCATGCATGTTCATATTGCATTTTCTGGAGAGGGAGTCTAACTTTCACCAGAATCTTTTCATCGAGAGAGCTGCAAATAATTAACTATCCAATGATCAATGGGGGGGGGGGCGGGGAGGGAAGGCATGAATTAAATTTCCCAATTAATTTTTTCTTTTACTATTTTATAGTTTTTATAAGATAAAACTATAAAATAAGATAAACTTTTTTTCATGTGCCATTAATTTGACCTATTGAGCGTAACTAGCAGATGGCAGTCAGTGGTCCTGATTTTGGGGACCTTGAGGTAGGATATAGGAGAGGCCACAGCACAGCCTGTACCCAACTGGCATGAGGCAGATTTGGGCAGCATTTGTCACCTGCCCCTGCAGTGGCCTACCAAAGCATTTACATGTAAATCTGCTCCTGCCCACATGAGCTGGTGTTACATGAGCCTAATGCCTACAGGATCATATTATTGGAACATTAGGTTATGCAGGTGCATGGCACTCTGATTAGCTAAACCAGTGCTTCCTCATCCCTCTGCTGGAGGCTGGTTGCCGAAAGTTAAAGGTGCTTCTTATTGCTCACTCATGGTCATCAGGAAGCCACCAGCTTTCCTAATAAGGAGATGTTACTGTGCCGGTTCCAGGCCTTCCACTCAGGGCCACAATGAGATGTGCACATGAAAATTCATAGCCACTGACTATTTATTTCTGCACTCCGTTCTGACTGTGTCTGTTGTGTGACTAGTTCTTCCAATGGGAAGAGAGAGCCATGTTCCAGGCTGTGGCCTTGTCCAGGTGTCCACAGAACCCTATCCTGGCTCACCTTGTGGTGAGATTTCATGGATTTTGCCAAGTTGGGTGCCCATAGTCGGGACAGGCATGGGTGTGTGTGTCTCATTATCCCACAGCCCTGCAGTATCTCTTGTGTCTGTGTTGAGAGTGCCCGGATCCCCATTAGAGGGTCTTTGTGCAGTGTATGACTGGACAACAGGACCCTACCACAGGAAACCACATGCCTTGACTCAGAAGCTCCCCAAGTCATTTTTAAAAATATTGTGTGTTTATTGATTTCAGAGAGGAAGGGAGAGGGAGAGGGAGAGAGAGAAGCATCAGTGATGAGAAAGAATCATTGATCAGCTGCCTTCTGTATGCCCCACACTGGGGATCGAGTCTACACCCCTGGCATATGTGCTGACTGGGAATTGAACCTCCTGGTTCATAGTTTGACGCTCAACCACTGAGCCATGCTGGCTGGGCTCCCTGAGTCTTTTTACCTAGCTTCCTGGCTTGCCAACAAAATGTGTATAATTCTGTTATTGTTGTTGTGTTATTCTGAGTTCCAGCTGGCTGTTCCTCCAGGTTCAGCTGAGTTGTTTTTCTTCCTTGACTCTTGGCTTCTGCAGAATGAGACCCTTTCTCCTTCCCTGTCACTCTCCTTCCCTCTAGCCCTTTGTTTTCTTTACACTCAGAACCCATTTTCCTCAAGGGCTTGCCTCCACCTGCAATTTATGCATTCATTCAAGTCATCACATAATCCTAATTCTTATTGGGCCTCAGCTCCTTTGGCCAAAAGCACTAAAGCTCACTGTGAGACAGATGGCAGTCAGGGAGGAACTGGTCACTGCACACCGGCAGGTAATATCTGTTCTTCCCATAAGGAGGCAGAAAACATTCAACTAGCACATCTGTGACCGCTGCCAGCCCTAACCCATAATGCACAGTAAACAAGCAAGGTGATACTCAAAATATAATCTCTCGTTGGTGGCTGTGGGGGAGGCAGCTAAAAGCTTAGGACTTTGAAGGATATCATTAAGAAATTCTTCCTCATATTTAATCAGAATGACCTTGGCCTTGATTTAAGCTTATGTATTCTGGTTTTATCCAGATAGAGACATATTCTTTTCTCTCCATATGATATTTTAATAATGCATTTTAAATAAAAAATTAAACTTAAAGCATTTCCTATGGCCCTCACTGGTTTGGCTCGGTGGATAGAGCATCAGCCTGTGGACTGAAAGGTCCCAGGTTTGATTCCAGTCAAGGGCATGTACCTTGGTTGCAGGCACATCCCCAGTGGGGGCTGTGCAGGACGCAGCTGATCGATGTTTCTAACTCTCTATCCCTCTCCCTTCCTCTCTGTAAAAAATCAATAAAAAGTATTTTAAAAAAGCATTTCCTATGTAAGATAATTATAATAAAACATATTTCATATTTGTAAAAAGATATTACGTAATTTAATAGAACTCATGTTTTATATTTAAATATTTTAAGTATTTTATAAGTAACATTTGTATATACATAAAATATTAAGTGAGGTAGTTTATATTTTAAACTGACAGTCTGGTTGGGGCCCCTCACCTGGGCTGCAGTTCACCTTCTCAGATGCCACTTATTCCCATTGTCCCTCCACCTCCCCATCCCCACACTTCCTCAAATTCCAGGAAGCCACTGTAAGTGTCTGGAGGCTATTTAAAATGTTTCAATAAATCAATATTTAAATCATTCTTGATAGTATATACTAAAATTAAATAAATCAACTTAGCTATTTAATAGTTGTATATACAATATTAAAATATATAGAATATATTATTTTTGCATAAATAAAAGGTGTTATAAAATATTTAATTGTAATAAGGATATCCGATAAGATCAGGTTCCCATTCTAAGAATTAACATTCGGGGGCATAGCACCCCCCTACCACACTCTGCTCCCTCTGCATCCAGCGCCCTGATCCGCTGTTCTTCCTCCCGCCCACAGGCATAGGCAAGAATGTCATCTGCGATCGCACGGCCACGCCGCTGGACGCCTTCCGCATGATGTCAGCCGCACACTACTACCCTAAGCTCATGAGTATCATGGGCAACGTGCTGCGCTTCTTGCCGGCCTTCGTGCGCATGAAGCAGCTCATCGAGGAGGGCTACGTGGGCGAGCTGCTGGTGTGCGAGGTGCAGGTGCACAGCGGCAGCCTGCTGGGCAAGAAGTACAACTGGAGCTGCGACGACCTGATGGGCGGAGGCGGCCTGCACTCGGTGGGCACCTACATCATCGACCTGCTCACCTTCCTCACCGGCCAGAAGGCCCTCAAGGTCCACGGGCTGCTCAAGACCTTCGTGAAACAGACCGACCACATCAAGGGCATCCGCCAGATCACCAGCGATGACTTCTGCACCTTCCAGATGGTGCTGGAGGGCGGGGTGTGCTGCACCGTCACCCTGAACTTCAACGTGCCCGGAGAGTTCAAGCAAGACGTGACCGTGGTGGGCTCTGCCGGGCGCCTGCTGGCGGTGGGCACGGACCTGTACGGGCAGCGCAATAGTGCCCCGGAGCAGGAGCTGCTGCTGCAGGATTCCACCCCTGTCCGCAACTCCCTGCTGCCGGAGAAGGCCTTCAGCGACATCCCCTCGCCCTACCTGCGGGGCACCATCAAGATGATGCAGGCCGTGCGCCAGGCCTTCCAGGACCAGGACGACCGGCGCACTTGGGATGGCCGGCCGCTCACCATGGCTGCCACCTTCGACGACTGCCTGTACGCCCTGTGCGTGGTAGACACCATCAAGAGGTCCAGCCAGACGGGCGAGTGGCAGAACATTGCCGTCATGACGGAGGAGCCGGAGCTGAGCCCCGCCTACCTCATCAGCGAGGCCATGCGCCGGAGCAGGATGTCCTTGTACTGTTAGCGCAGACTGGGAACCGAGGGGACTTAGGCCTTCTGCGTGGGGCCTGGAGGGAAAGGTGTGGGAGAGAGGTAGCGTCCAGGAGTGTGGGGATGGGGAGGTGGAGGGACAATGGGAATAAGTGGCATCTGAGAAGGTGAACCGCAGCCCACGTGAGGGCCCCCAACCAGACTGTCAGGATGCTGAGTAAATAGCCCCGGAGTGTTCAGAGAGTCTGCCTTTCCAGAGAGCATCCCTGCTGGGCATTTGCATGAGAGAGAGGAGGTTTAGCTGCCTCTGCTGCCCTTTACTGTGGGGAGCAAGGAGGGGTGCCTTTCCCCTTCACTTCATCCACTCCCCATACCTTGGCCCCCTTTGCAAGCCAAATGCTCTGGTGAGGTCAAGCTCAATTGGTGTGGCCTCCCTATTCTGCCCTCCACAAAAAACCTCGCAGGAGAAGGCACATCCTCCCATGGCCACACAAGCCTGTTAGCCTGGGGAAAGATGGGGGTGCAATGGGCCACTGAGAAAGTTCAAATTCCAGGAAGCCACTGTAAGTGTCTGGAGGCAAAAGTACTTGGCAATAAAGTCTACAGCTTTCTTGATTGATTGGTCTTCCTCACAGGAAGCAGGAGGGAGTGTCTTCCTAATTGCCCCGCTGCCCTTCTTCTGGCCTGAGGTGGAGTGAGGGAGTGCCGGGAATGCCAGCAGAGACCGAGGTTTTTTAAGCCAAGATGGGAGAGCAAGAACATACCCCGCATTGAAACAGGGCAGAGAAGAGCATATCCCTTTGAACTTGTCAGCAATTAAAAAACTGCAAGAAGCCATCTTATAACACTACTTCTGGGGGAGAGTTGATAAGAGGGATTTCATGCTGAAGGACTGAGGTTGTCCTCTCCCCTGGCTCCCCAGGTAAGGGCCAAGGAGACAGGAGGAGGTTTGGGCCTGACTACAAGCTTATAGCTGCCCTCAAGAAGTGGGGCAGCTGCGTGCACCAGGGTTGCAGTGGGGGTTCCCCCCAGAAGGGAAAGGGAGCCAGCCCTGGATTTGTGTTCCAACACCCATGCCTCCTACAAGCCAGGGGAGGGCTTTTAGGAGTTTCACGCCACTCTGTGGATGAATGTAAAAGGGAAGTCTCCAGTTCCACTCAGATATAATCCACTTCCCTAAAAAGAAGTAAAGGCTCTTTTCTCTAGCTTTGACCTTTGTTTTCATGATTCTGGTACCCATTCCCCCCCCCCCCCCCCCGCAATGTAATGGGTGTTAAGCAAAAGGACAACAAGGAACATAAGTTTCGATGTTTCCAAAATGGGACTTAGAGGCCTCTCAGGTGTATCTTTATGTAGGATTGAGAAGCTGATGTTGGAAAAAACATACTCTTCTACTCCTTGGTCGCTTGTCTCTCTTGTCACCCTCTGCTTACAGAGCTTTTATTGGAGATGGCAAACTGCAGGCTCAGAACAGGCAGCCAAAAGGGAACAGCCACACACACACACACACACACACACACACACAGGTTCGTCAATGCTCACCGCCACCAAATGTCACTAAAATGGCTCTTAAAAACTCAGGACAAGTCTTGAAAGAAAGGCCAAGTGAAACACATTTTGAAAACAGAATTACCCTTTTATCTTTTCTTAGTCCTTCACTCCAGCAAGACGTCATTAAGGTCGGATGTAGAAACTAGGACTTGCTCACAGCTCACACAACTGCGGCTCAGGCTTCTTTTCAGATGCCTGGCAGTACAGCTAGAAGGGAACTTAGGGGTCAAGAGTTCACTCCCAGGCTCTGCCAAGGCAGAATCTGAAAACAAAGTGTCATCAGTTGCAGCCTCCATGCTCTCTCCAGGTCAATCTACTGTGCAGCCCAGGCTGTCCATGGGTGCGCTGTGGCTGTGCAAGCATCATGGGGATCATGGCCATTTTCTAGCTCAGAGGAGCAAGGACGGCCTCCCTGGAAACATCACTCTACTTTGGGGGCCTTACCACAACACAGTCAGCTGAAACTCTCCAGGTACCTTCTAGTCCCTGACATGTTTTCAGACTTCACGATGACGTGTTCAAAACTAGAGATTTGGTGGAATGGATGTCTCGCAGTAATAATTTGAGCAGAGGGTCATGCCATGGGCTGTTTTGGTTCAGGTCCTCCTAAGTTGCCCTCTGGACAGCTTTTGTGGAAACTGAATGGAACTTTGTGTGTGTGTGTGTTTTTCCCCCTGTTGTGTTTTGTTCTTGTTGTTTTGTTTATCTTTTGGGGGGAGGATGGGGTAGGGGTGGGGGATGGTGTCCTAGCTAGCCTGAAAGGCTGTGATTAAGGATGATGGAAAAGGAAACTAAATGACTCTATGGGCCCCATTTTTCTAAGTCACTTATAATCTAGGGATTTTCCTGGGGTTTTAAGTTTCATTATTTACCAAATTACTTGGGAGTTATTTTCCCCTGAAGGTGTCTGAGCTCTGCGAAAAATATTCAGTGTCTAAAACAAAAATTCTTCTTTGATGCTAGGGTATATAGAAAGAATATACTTTTTTAAAGCATGGAAAATATTTTAGTAAATGTAGTCAAATGTTATCTACTGACATGCATGTTAGTAGGTGGATGCAGGAATGAGAGGAAGAAAGGACTGAGAAGGTTAACTTTTTAAGTAAAAAAAATTGTAGTAAATGGGTTAAGCTGCTTCTTTAGTGCTCCTCTTGCTCCTGTCCTACCACTAGCAGAGACTTAATTGCACTGTGAAGCTAAAATCTCAACTTTCAGCAGAGCTTGCTGAAACAAAGCCCAGCACCGAATAGTACCCTTGGGGGTCTGGGTACTATCAGCTGACTTTGACCCCAGACAAGACTCAGCAATAATCCAGCTCTTTACGCTTGTTTAGTGTTTCAAGGAGCTGGTGTAATAGGGACACCACTTTAGGGTCATCACATGTAGTCCCATCGTGTGTGGATGCCTCTGCTGCTGGAAGTTTTGGCTCATGCCACCGGTTGCCTCTGCTGATGTCTCAAATTCCAAATTCTGAGAGGGGGGAGGCCCGGGGTTCCTACATGGCATCCACAGTGTGTGGACATGCTCTGGGCTTGTTGGATTCTTTCTGATTTCCTCTGGAGAGAGAGTCCATGACCACTCTCAACTTCTTCTTGACTCTCCCTGTAACAGGCGAGGTGGAGCAGGATGCATAGCCTACCTGGCAGCAAATACTGTTATGTCGGTGTATCCGGACCCTGGCGGTAGTCCTGGCCAACTCCAGCTCATGAATGAACTTCTCCCAGAGCCTTTTTCCTCTGCAGAGCCAACGAGTACTTGATATCCACTGTGTGCAGGGATTTTAAGTTCATTATCTTATTTAGTCCACAAAAACAACCCTTTAGTATTGGGGATTGTTACTCCCATTTTACATGAGGTAATCAAGGCTCTGAAAGAGAGAGGAACTTGCCAGGGTCAGACAACTATGAAGCAGAGACAGGGCGACCCCATGGTTTTACTGTCAGCCCTGGCCGCCTGCCCAGGGAAGCTTGTGGTTGCCACACTAGGCATAGGACCACCCCCAAAATATGGTCTTGTTACTCCTCTGCTCACTGCTGGTGTAAACAAAAAAGGTCGCAAGAGCAAGGTGCAACAGTGCGCCACTTTAATAGCCTGAGAGCCAGACACTCAGTGGTCCTCCCAAGGGCTCCAGAAACAGGGACTGTGATGTGGGGAAGGAAAAGGTTGGTAGGCCACCGCTTTCCACTGTTAACAATATGGTCCCTCAGATATGGTACTGGCTGCACCTCCAGACTCCAATGAGAGCACTTGAGCCCATCACCTCTTAAAGCAGCACTGGGGTGGGGGTGGGGGGAGGAGGGAGCTTCATTTGTCCCAGAAGCTGGACTCAGGGCTGTCCCCTGAAAGTCAGCATTCCCACCTGCACACTTGCCCGCTAGGGAGGGAATGCTGCTGCTGGCAAAGACAAAGCCACAGAGCAGACACGGACAGCTTTCCTTCCCTTATCCGCCTCCCTGTTCTCAGAAGGGAGTTGAAATGTGGGGCTTTGTTATTTTTTAATCATGAACTCTCCAATGTCATGGCCTCTGTTCCGTAAACTCCATGACTTTGATAGCCAATGAACGTGGGCAGTGGGCGGAGCAGGAGTCCTAAGCCAGATCTGTATCTAGGAGAGGGATGGTGGTGGTGGGGGGAGGTGTTAGTAGAACTGGCCTCAGGAAATCCCAAAGGCCCACATCTGAATTGTGTCTCCAGCCTTGCCAAGTACCATACAAATTAGAGATAACTGTTCACATTATAGTCACAGTGGGAAACCTTAAACAGCTAGTTTTTATGAGTACCTTCAAGATATAAATGAGTTTCTAAAAAATTGATTCAGCTGCAACAACTCAGGGAATACACTCCATTTGTAGGTCTGAGTTCTAATTGCAACTCTTCCGCTAAGTAGCCATAGGACCTCTGACGAGTCATCTCATCTCTCTGAGCCTCCCGATCCCCACCTGAGAGCTATGAAGGTGCTGTGTGCAGCAGGATATGACTTGGACAGAAAATGTGGCTTCTAGTCCTGGGTCTACCACTGAAAGTCAGCGTGGCCATCACTTAACCTCTGGGGAGAGGAGATGAAGTCCCTTCAGATGCAACTGGGTTTACTTTCACCGAGGATGTCATTAGAATGCTGAATCCCACCCAACCCCCACCTCCAGAATAAAGACAATGGAATCAGAAACCTAATTTACAACCACAGGTCAAATTCAACAGCTGTAGCTATGAGACAGGGTGAGAGTTAAGAGGGTGTAAAGGTGAAAATGCATTGCACTGCTAAATTTTGAGTCACAAAAATATGAACTTAGAAAGCCCACTCCCTAAGAAAAGACAATTTCCTGGTATACTCAACCACAGGGAGCAAGCTCCAAAGCCATCTATAATAATCGGCCCATGACATTTTGAAAATCTCCAACTCTGTGGCTTGCTGCATCACCTACAATCAGAATCGACTTAGAAAGTCAATTTTAAAAGAAGCTGAGTAAATATGTATGTATATGTATAAAACCAAACTTATGTATAAAAAGTCAAGGCATGTATACTAGATATTTTAAAGAATTATTTATCAAGGAAAAAAGATGTGTGTTATAAAGTAAACAGAGTCTATATTTTCTATATAATGTAGATAGCCAAAATAGCTTATAAATTATAGGTTTTTGTTTTCTTTTTTGTTATTAAAGAAATAAAAAGGACACAGAATGCAACTGTTCTTCATGTTTTATTGGCCAAACTATTGTGGGAGGTGATGCCCACTGTTACGTCTGCTAACATGGGGCCATGGTTAGCATCACTCAGTCAGCTGGCACATGCCCCCACACATGGATGACCTCCTGCTGTCCTCCAAAATTTGCACTGATTGGCTAAAGGAATGAAAATAGTAAATAAAAGACTGAAGAGAAGAACAATTCCAGCTTTTTTCTGTTTATTAGATCCAAGTACTCTAGCTCATGAGTTAGCTACGTGGCCAGTGTGTGGAATGCGAAGCAAGAAAAGGATTGGGAACGATGGTGGTGCATCCAGGGAGAGAGAATGTGCACAAGTGTGTGTGTGGGGGGGGGGGGGGGGGAGAGACTACTAGTCAAGATAAACAAGAGGACAACAAATATTTTAGGTTGGAGAGCAAATTTTAGAATTCCCTATTAACTTACTATCTTAACCTAATACCTCACATCAAGCTCTGAAAGACACGTTCTAACAGGCTCAGATGACTATTTACACTGAATACTGTTTGCTTTGTTCTTAGCGGTGTTCAATGGCAAGCATCTTGAACTGAGCTCAGACTAATTTCCAAACTGCATGACCTGAACAGGCTGCCTTTCCTTTCCACCCTGTGCTGTTTTAGAGAACGCACAGAGGCAATTCTTCCGGCCATGCTTTCTCTTCATTTAAAAGAGTTAAAAATGAGGAAGACTAATTCACAAGCTGAGATCCTGTTACTCATTCCTTCAGGAGCAGATTCTGATGCTAATGCATTCAGAACAGCCATCCAGTGAGCGAGTAAATTGCAGCCAATCCCTGCGTTCATATGGATTATTGTAGTGCACACATAACATTCTCACCTCATGATGCTGTGTAAACACCTTATGATACTGTCAGAAATCTAAGCAGAACTGAAGAAGGAAGTGAGAGGGGAGAGCGCACTTCGTCAAAGCTGAGAGTGCCAAGGTATGGTTGCAGTGGGGCCCAGTCCTCTGCCTGGGAACCAGGTCCTGTTGAAGGACTCTGCTCTCCAGCGCATTTATGGATATTTTTAAACCAGGGGCTAGTTGTTCCTTCACGGATTTGGAATCTCTTTTTGATGTTGGTTTCCCACGTGTTAAACCAGTTTCTTGTTTTGTAAACCAGGGATTATACTGCCTCTTACTAAATCACAGGAGATGATCAGTGTTGCTTCCTTGCTCTCTGAAGTGTTGCTTAAAAAGAACAGATGCATGCCCTGACCGGTTTGGCTCAGTGGATAGAGCGTCGGCCTGTGGACGCAAGGGTCCCAGGTTCGATTCCGGTCAAGGGCATGTACCTTGGTTGCGGGCACATCCTCAGTGGGGAGTGTGCAGGAGGCAGCTGATCGATGTGTCTCTCTCATCGATGTTTCTAACTCTCTATCCCTCTCCTTTCCTCTCTGTAAAAAATCAATAAAATGTACTTTAAAAAAAAAAAAGAAGAAGAACAGATGCAATGAAGTCATTCAGGTTATTGTTTACCAGTCAAACCAAGAAAAATCTTTTTCTTTCTGTGCTCATTACCTCTTCCTCCTACCCCCAGCACAGATAATCTCCTGCTTCAGTTATCTTGGGCATTTGTAGCTCCTGTCGTGACAAGATAGGGTGATTCAATCTCCAAAAATAAAATTACTGCTATAATTGTTATGAGAATGAATTACAAATAGAGTTGCAGAATTTTGGATAGATGTGAAAAAAATATATAAGGTCACCTCAAAGTAGTAGGCTCCCATTTTATTAACTCATATTTACCCTCAGCTTGCCTAGGCAGAACAGATCCCTGTGCTAGTGTTCCTAGGCAGCCCTGACATGCACTCAGTTGAAACAGTGCCCCCTGCTGGAAGGCTGTCCAAGAAGTGTACACAACAGAAATGGAAAAAGACACCTGCTTATGGACTCTGAGCCAAGTCACAACCAGGTAATTGGCATTACAGATTGAGCCAAAATCTCTTTTACAAAAAAAGCTAATGCAAAACATTCAAAATCCTTTGCTTTGTTCTTCCAAGTGCAGGCTTCCTCTTGAATCCTATCTCTGAGTCTGTCTGCAGGGTAAATTCCTGTGAGTTCTTGAGCTTTTGTAGCATTGCTGCAGTCCAACAACAGCTCTGCAAGATGAGTTCACCGATTCGAAGTTGGTTTTCGGACTTCCTCTAAATAACCTAATTATGGGAACACCCTTCTCACCTAATTTTACACAGGTTCTGCTGATTTTACAGATTCTGATTGCCTTTGGTAAAATCAAACTCTTTCTTCCCTTTAGCCACGAGTGAAACTTCATGTGCAAGTAGAGATTAATTCATTTCTTGGTCAATTATTTATACATTGATGGGGCTCAATCCCAGAATTATGGTCTGGAACTTACATGTATGTAAGCCTCATCGGCCACCAGCGCCGATCTTGGAAGAAGAACACCTGGGAAGAAGGAACTCTAGGAGGGCCTCGAGTGGCTGCAGAGGATGTGAAGACCATGTCCACAAAGCTCACATCGTTTCAGGCCGTCCTCAGTCTTGAACTCCCCCAGGCCACTAACTAACTCCCAGGGTTCTACCAGGTACATAAGGCTGAAGTCAGACCAGGGCGGCATGAGGCTACCTTGGAGTGAGGAATCACTGCAGACTCCGCAAAGTCCAAGACCAAGAAGGTATAGCCGGTGAGACTACAGGGAGGGAACAAGATGAGAGGCCCCACTGTCTTTTCAGTCCTTCTGAGGCTGCTTGTTGGGATGTGGGGGCTAACAGGTGGGTCTGAGAAGCCAGTCACTCTTCGGTGTGTCAGACTAAGGGACCTGGACTTGACATTCAACTTCCCGCTATGAAGGCAAAGAGAGTTAGCCTGAGAAGCACAGCTGTGTATCGTGGGCTGTGGAGTGCTCAAACTACATGCAACACCATGAAAGCAAGAAGGAGAGAAGGGATGGCACTAAGAAAGAGAAGGACCTAGGAATAAAGGGTGGGGAGGCAGCAAGAGGATTGAGGGCGGGAGCAAAAGTGGTAGTTTATGCCAAGGGTAAATATAGATGAAGGGGAAAAGGTCAGAGCTATGCATGTATGATATGGAGGGCTCTGAAGATAAGTAAATGTTATATAAGATATCTGAAATATGGTTCCACTGTGACTGGCAGTCCTGTCTGTGCTCTAAGAACAGCTTGTGTGAGGAGGAGGAGATCTGATGGGAAGGGATGAGGGAGGAATTCTTACAGGAACTTCAAAAAGCCTGTCTGATTCTCGCTGCTAAAGCTATTCGAAGTTATCAAACTGTTTGCATTTGCTAGAAAAGTGTTAATACAAACCATTGTGTTACTTGAGCACCTGACCCCAAGGACACCTGGGCCCCCCTCTTCCTTGTTGCTTTTCTTATTTGCAGTTCCCTCAGACCTGAAGTCCTCAAGGCCTTTAGTATATTCCTGGGACCACTGTACAAACCATGCACGCAGGAATCGGACATTTAGCCTTTGCTTGCACACACAGGGACTCTTACCCCTCCTCGGCTTTCAGAGGCCCTGTTTTCTGGGTCCTCACTGCTCTGTCGCCTGGACATTTCTGAAGACAATCCCAGGAGGAGCAGGCCAGGCCAGCAGGGCTGGTGCTCACCAGCTACAGCTGGCCCTGGCCTCTGCCTCTCACTGGCGCTTGGACTTGCTGGCTCAATCCTCAGGTCAATCCTGGATCTTCTCTCTTTTTGTAAAGCCCCACAGGTAACTGGCCTGTAGTTCCTCACCCAACCCCCATCTTCTGCCTCAGGCAAGCAGCCTGACATTTAGGGGACACCTACTCTCATTTGCCTCTTGGCCACCCTTCGGAGCCCTCTCATTCTGGGGAATCTGAAAGCAAAATGACGATTTGTATTTCTTTATGGAAACAACTGATCTCCTTTCCATGGGTGGCGGTTAACGGTGTTAGTGGCATGAAAGGGTTCTTCCCTAAGCCTGTCAGCAGTGGCAGGCAGCTGGCATCACCACTGTCAGCCCCAGTGTGGCTGAGGACAGAATCCTTTTCAGCCCTGGAATGCCTTTCATCCTCGGTGTTGAAAGCTTTGCGGAAATTAGGCCAGAGCCTGTGCAACAATGCAAGCCTGGTCACAAACAACCAGAAAGTCTGGGCGAAAGGCTCCTTGTACTTTCTGGAACCGGTGTTGCGGTGTCCTTGACCCAGCTAGAAGGTTTGGAGAAAGTCTGTTCATAGGGACATGCTCAGGTAAGTGAGATCCCTCGGAAGTCAGGCCAGACGGCAAGTCTGTAAGGTCTGATGTACTCCACTGATTCACGGACTCTGGAGGGGCTCAGATCTGAGGCAACACAAGCTGGTCCAGAGAGCAGCACTGTAAAACCTTTCGCCCCAGGCAGGTCTTCCCAGCGCCTTGTCCATCCGTGTCACAGTGAAGTCCACGGGAAGTATGGCCTTGACTATGGCAGACTGAGGGCACCGTCACTTCAGTAACCTGGAAAAGTAACTGTGTACCCACATTCTTGTCTCCAAATTATATTAAGGAATTACTTATAATCTCAATTTTAAGTCAACACCATTGGTGTTCAAGCAGCTTGACTCCCTGAGTGTGTCCGAACCTCAGCAGTGGGGTCATGCAGGTGAGGTGACGGTGGAGATCAGAAATTTCCCCCATGTCGTGTCACTCCCTGAAGTGTTATCTCACGTCATTGCAGACACCAACAGGTCATGGAAGGAGCCTTTGGTTTGGGAAGGAATGATTCGGAATTTATCTCATTAGTTCATTGGTGATTTTTCCCAATATTCTACTTCCCGCATCGTCACTAGCAGCACTTCTCTGGAGTGTCTCACTGTATAGCCCTCTCCCCTGCCCTGTTGTCTGTGCATCCGTGAACTCAATTACACTGTCCCCTCCATCGGATTTTTATCTGCTCACAGATAATTCCTTTGAGCCACTCAATTCAAGACATGGACTCTAGAAGCGGCAGTGCCCTGGCTATTATATTCAGAGAACTGTGGGCCACCATACCAATTGTATATTCAACTTGCTACTGCCTTTCCTCTGAAATCAGGGTATCCTCAGACCTCATTCTGTGACTGACATCCTGGCAATCACCCTATAAGGTCAAGTAAAGCAGTCAGGACAAGCCCTATGGAGGCCAAAATGGGTCCCACATTCCTGGCAGGCCGTTTTCTTGAGATAAAGCTCTTGCCCTCAGTTGCTGGTTTGCCATGGTGCCTGAGAACAGACCATTTATAGTCTTTTTAGAGCTGTTTTCCAAATGTTAACTAGTTCTAGGACAAGTTTCAAGAGACTTTACTTTCAGGTAATAAAAGAAATATAATCGCCCCAGCTGATTTGGCTCAGTGGACAGAGCGTTTGCCTGCAGACTGAAGGGTCCCAGGTTCCATTCCAATCAAGGGTACATGTCCGGGTTTTGTAGGTTCGATCCCCAGTAGGGGGCGTGCAGGAGGCAGCCAATCAATGATTCACTCTCATCATTGATGTTTCTCTTTCTCCCTCTTACTTCCTCTCTGAAATCAATAATCTAATCTAATAAAAGAGTAATATGCAAATTGGTGTCACTTTGCTACACTTAAGCCACACCCACCAGCCAATTGCCACGCCCATAAACCAATCAGAGCGACCATATGCAAATTAACCCAGCCAAGATGGCGGCTGGGAGCCATGGAGTTGGAACAAGCAGGAGACTTGCTCCAGCAATGGAGGAAGCTAACGTTCCTGTCTGCCTACGCCAGCTGTGGCCTCCGCTCAAGGCAACAAAGTTTCAATTATACAAGCTAAATATACCTGAGATACCTGCTTCCAGCCTTGGGCTCAAGGAAGCGCTGGGAGCCTAGGTTGTCAGAGGCAACCCTACCTGGCTCTGGTTAAAGCAACAAAGTTTCAACTTTAGAAGTTAAATAAATCACAGATACCAGCTTCCACCCAGCCTCAATACAAACAGCCATCAGCCACTCACCCAGGCTGGCCAGGTACCCCAGCAGGGACCCCCTCCCTGAAGGGGATGTGGTCATCCCGCAAACAGTCATCAGCCCCTCACCCAGGCTGTCCAGGTACCCCAGCAGGACACCCCTTCCTGAAGGGGATGTGACCAGCCTGAAAACAGCCATCAGCCACTCACCCAGGCTGGCCTGGCACCCCAGTGGGACCCCCACCCTGATCCGGGACACCCTTCAGGGCAAACCAGCAGGCTCCCACCCATGCACCAGGCCTTTATCCTATATAATAAAAGGGTAATATGCAAATTGACCCTAACAGCAGAACCACTGGGAATGACTGGTCACTATGACACACACTGACCACCAAGGGACAGATGCTCAATGCAGGAGCTGCCCCCTGGTGGTCAGTGCACTCCCACAGGAAGAGCTTTGCTCAGCCACAAGCCAGGCTGCCAGCTGCCAGCACAGCAGTGGTGGTGGGAGCGTCTCCTGCCTCCTCAGCAGAGCTAAGGATGTCTGACTGCAGCTTAGGCCTGCTCCCTGCTGGAACATGGACATCCTCCAAGGGCCCCCGGGCTGCCAGAGTGATGTTTGGCTGCCAGCTTAGGCCCAATCCCCTGGGGAGGGCCAGGCTGAGGGACCCCCCTCTCCCCCGAGTGCACAAATTTTTGTGCACTGGGCCTCTAGTATATGTATGTGTGTGTGTGTGTGTGTGTGTGTGTGTGTGTGTTTTAAAGGAATATAATCAATTCTGGTTTTTCTATTCTGAGTTGCTAGTTGATAACTGCTTCCTGCTCCAGGACACCTGAGAAGTGGCATAGACTACAGTGGGAGTTACCTGCTCTGCAATCATTTTTTATTGGATTCTTAATCAGATCTACCCTCTTCTCTACCTGTGCACCCCAAACCCACTCTAAGGGGGCAACAGCAGACTTTTAGGCTGGAGACCAGGCAGGGGTAGTTTGTTTGAAAAGTAGCCTCTAGATCAACAGTTCTTAAAGTGTTGTACAGCATTACCTGGGAAGTTTGTTAGAAATGCAAATTCTCACCTGGGCCAGATGGCCCAGTGGGACGGATGGAGGTTGCAGGTTTGACTACCAGGTCAGGGCACATACCTAGGTTGGAGGCATCCCTGGTGGGGACACATCTGGGAGGCAACTGATGGAGGTTTCTCTCTCACATGGATGTTTATCTATCTTTTCCTCTCTCTCTCTTTCTCGGTAAAAGAAAGGAGAGAGAGAGAGAGAGGGAGAGAGAGAGAGAGAGGGAGAGAGAGAGAGAGAGAGAGAGAGAGAGAGAGAGAGAGAGAGAGAGAGAAAGAGAGAGAGAGTCGCAAATCCTCATTCCCAGCCTAGACCTACCAAATCAGAAATTCTGGGGGCAGCCCAGGATGCCATCTGGATGCGCTGACACATGCTCACTGCCCCACACTCTATGCTGAGTCTGCCTTCCCTCTATCACCCTTTGAGAATCACTGTTCTGGAACAGTGGTTCTCAGCCCTGCATTTTAGAATCACCTGCGGAGTTCACAAACTAGGGGGACAGCCTGGCTCCACTCCAGAGGTTCTGATTTCACTCATCCTCCAACGGCCCTATCACAGCTGTTCAGACAACTCTAATGGACTCATGCTCTGTGCTGCAGATTTTGGCAGCCTTGTAAATAACCACCTGTTTGTTCCCACTGCCTCCTTCCAGCACAGAAGTAATTTATTCCTTGTGATTCATCGTGATCACTCATCAGCCAGAGAGGCTACAGGATGCTGTTTCTACCGCCCCGCCCCCTTACTGGCTGCAGGACTTGGAGAAAATTAAGTCCTCTCATCTTTCCATGCCTTGGTTACCTCATCTCTAAAACAGAAATTATATTAATAATAATCTCCTTTCTTCAAGTGAGAGAGCCAGTTGATAGCCTCATGGTGTCTTTTCTAACAGAAAAATAAAATCTTAGATTATCAGAGCTTTTACAAAGTCAGAACTTGCTTTCAGCACTGAGTTGCTAATGTTGATTTTATACCCTCAAGGATGGGCAGAAAATATCATTAGCTGGCAATTTTGTGCTTTTTCAGTATTTATAAATATAAGTTGAGTCTAAAAGAAGTTAGTACTTAGGCAAACAGGTGCCAGAAAGGAAGCCCTTACCATGGTTTGTACTCTTCCTCTGCCCTAAAATGTCCCGTGGGCACTTGGCAGCCTCTCTCAGGAGAGTACACTTCCATGCCCAGCCCGACTCCTCCATGTTCAAGGACACCCACGACCTCTCACTTCCACCTAGCTACCAACATTTTCTCCTAACTCTTCTTTTGCTTTTCTTTCTGACCCTGAAAAAAATTGTACCATAATGAGCCTATGGTGAGTCTTCATGGAGTTCATTCACTTCACCCGACCAATGTACAGACTCCCATGAGAAAGAAGTCACGTGGGCCAGGAAGGAGGAAGTGAATAGGTCAATTGATGGTTTTGCATTCCTCTCCCTCCCGTCTCCCAACAGTAAGTAATGAGATTAAAAGGCCGAGGAAGGTGGTAATCTGCTTTAAGATGATATTGTATCCATTGTACTAAGCAAAGAGCCAAGAAAATCTGTAATGTCTAGGAATCCTTCAGAAAGAAAAACTCTAGAAGAAACCCAGGAAGTTGGCCAGAAAACACTGCCAGGTCTTCCCAGCTGTGGCCCAGGTCATCGTGGGGACAATGGTGTTATGTTCCATTCCCTAGTGTTCCACCTTCAATTCTTACCCCACTCCCTACCCCCTTCCCCAGGAAAAGCCATTCACAGCCAGGGAGCTGTATAGGCTCTAAACCGGCGTGCTTTCTCAGCTGGCGTTTGGGAGACTGAATGCAGCTGGCTGAGAGTAACCATGATGCTTTTTATTATTATTATTGCATAAAGTATTACAAAGATTAGTACATTTATCTTGTTTTTCCCCCTTGCCCTTCCCCTAGCCTCCCCTACCCCCCCCCAGTGTTTTGTGTCCATTGGTTATGCTTAAATGCATGCATAAAAGTCCTTTGGTTGATCTATTACCGCCCTCCAACCCTTCTTGTCCTTGTTGCTGTAGTTTGAAAGTCTGTTTCATGCTGCTCTGCTTCTGTATCTATTTTTATTCACCAATTTATAATGGTTATTATTATCCATAGATGAGTGAGGACATGTGGTATTTTTCTTTCATTGACTGGCTTGTTTCACTTAGCATTATGCTCTCCAGTTCCATCCATGCTTCTGCAAATGCTAAGAACTCCTTCCTTTTTACAGTAGCATAGTATTCCATTGTGTAGATGTACTACAGTTTTCTAATCCACTCATCTGCCGATGGGCACTTAGGCTGTTTCCAAATCTTAGCTATGGTGAATTGTGCTGCTATGAACATAGGGATGCATATGTCCTTTCTGATTGGTGTTTCTGGTTTCTTGGGATATATTCCCAGAAGTGGGATCACTGGGTCAAAAGGGAGTTCCATTTTTAATTTTTTGAGGAGACTCCATATGGTTTTCCACAGTGGCTGCACCAGTCTGCATTCCCACCCGCAGTGCACGAGGGTTCCTTTTTCTCCACATCCTCTCCAGAACTTGTTGTTTGTTGATTTGTTGATGATGGCCATTCTTACAGGTGTGAGATGGTACCTCATTGTTGCTTTGATTTGCATCTCTCAGATGAGTAGTGACTTTGAGCATGTTTTCATATGTCTCTTGGCTTTCTGAATGTCCTCTTTTGAAAAGTGTCTATTTAGGTCCTTTGCCCATTTTTTGATTGGATTGTTTATCTTCCTTTTGTTAAGTTGTATGAGTTCCCTATAAATGTTGGAGATTAAACCTTTATCGGTGATAAAATTGGCAAATATGTTCTCCCATGCAGTGGGCTTTCTTGTTGTTTTGTTGATGGCTTCTTTTGCTGTGAAGAAGCTTTTTATTTTGATGTAGTCCCATTTGTTTATTTTCTCTTTAGTTTCCAATGCCCTAGGAGCTGTATTGGTAAAGAAATTGCTTCGGCATAAGTCTGAGATTTTGTTGCCTTTAAATCCCTCTAGTATTTTTATGGTTTCCCATCTTACATTTAAGTCCTTTATCCATTTTGAGTTTATTTTTGTGTATGGTGTAAGTTGGTGGTCTAGTTTCATTTTTTTGCATGTATCTGTCCAATTTTTCCAACACCATTTATTGAAGAGACTGTCTTGACTCCATTGTATGTTCTTGCCTCCTTTGTCAAATACTAATTGAGCATATTGGAAAAGAAGAAGTAAAACTGTCCTTATTCGCAGATGACATGATATTATAAATAAAAAATCCTAAAGACTCCATCAAAAAATTATTAGACTTAATAAATGAATTCGTCAATGTAGCAGGATACAAAATTAATGCCAAGAAATCTATGGCATTTTTATACACCAATGGTGAACTTACAGAAAGTTAGACTAAAAAAACAATCCCAATTACCATCACACAAAAATAATTAAGATACCTAGGAATAAACTTAACTAAAGAGGTAAAAGACCTCTACTCAGAAAACTACAGGACGTTGAAAAAAGAGATAGAGGAAGACATAAACAGATGGAAGAACATACCATGTTCATGGATTGGTAGAATCAATATCATTAAAATGTCCATACTACCCATAGCAATCTATAAATTCAGTGCACTCCCCATTAAAATACCAACGGCATATTTTACAGACTTAGAATGAACTCTCCAAAAATTCATCTGGAATAAAAAAAGACCCTGAATAGCTGCAGCGATCCTGAGAAAGAAGAACAAAGTAGGAGGGATCTCAATACCAGATATCAAGCTATATTATAAAGCCACTATTCTCAAAACGGCCTGGTACTGGCACAAGAACAGACATATAGATCAATGGAATAGAATAGAGAACCCAGAAATCAACCCGAACCATCATGCTTTTTCTTGGGTGTTCTGATCAGGATGAGTGCCCTTTATTCTCTTTTACATGTTCCCTTGCTGTGGAGTCTTGCATTCTGGACCCCAGGTCTGCAGTGCCCCCACAGTCCCCAGAAATCTCTCAGGGAGACAGGTATTTACAGGTATAGACTCTACACATGAATTCCTGGAGACCTACAGCCCCATGACTAATGGGATTTTTGTGTTGTTTAGTTTTTTGGTTGGGTCTTTGATTCATTTTTTTTTTCTAATTCAGGGGATGTTTGAGTTCTAACTGCTGTTAAATCCTGATGAGACAAAGTCACCTCCAGGACTTCTCCGTCCTTCTGCTTTTATAATGTGTCACGAGACAACTTTTTAAGGCTACTTAGGTGACAAGCTGGCTATACAATTCTACAATGAATAGAACCTGCCTGATGGTGAAATAAGCTGGTCTGGCTTGTATGATCTGAGGGTTCTGGAACTGCTGGAGCTGGTAATTTTGTGCTTTTTCAGTATTTATAAATATAAGTTGAGTCTAAAAGAAGTTAGTACTTAGGCAAACAGATGCCAGAAAGGAAGCCCTTACAATGGTTTGTACTCTTACTCTGCCCTAAAATGTCCCCGTGGGCACTTGGCAGCCTCTCTCAAATTTCTCTTCCATTCTATTCATACTTGAAACCTTATTCTTCTGGTTAGTGTCTTACTAACCCTGAAGTACAAATACCCCAGGAGAAAGCAGCTTTTTTATTTTGCCTGAATGATATTTATCAGGTCCTTTTCAACATGGCTTCCTTTTGAGAGTTTTCAGGAGTGGGGAGAAGTGGCAAGAACTTTGTCCATAGAAAGCTGGGCTCTGTTCAGCCAGGCAAGTGTGAGGGTGCCTTCATTTAATCCTCACAACCACCCTAGCTATTGCTAACCCTCTGTTAGATATCCCAAACTCAGAAAGGTTAAGGAACTTGCAAAATATAATTCCCTTCTCACCAAATCAGCAATTACTCCTGTGCTACCGTTCAAACATGCTGTTCATCTGGGCTTTACCTCCTATGTGATCACCCATTTCTTTACTTCTCTTTGCCACATAGCTTCTCAGAAGGCTGCTGGTGTGCTGTCTCTCCAGTTCTCCTAGTCTCTCCTAAACCACTCCAGTCAGGCGTTTGCTCTCATCCATATTGTCCATGTCATCAATGTCACCCTCTTTGCCCTGTTGGTCCCTGATCTTATTTTTACTGGACCTATCAGCAATATTTGATAGAGCAGATCATTCCCTCCTTGGTACACTTATTAAATTTTGTTTCCAGGAAAATCTCTTGCTTTTCTTTCTAAGTGGTTATTCCTTCCTGATCTTTTATGCAAATTCATTCTTTTCTCTTGTCCTTTAAATGTGGGAGTATTATCTATTTTTTTTTCCTCCTCCATCTGCCTTGGTGATCTCATGGATCTAAGTAGCCTTTAAATGCTGACAACTCACGTCGGTCCTCAGACTAAAGGGGCACAAGCCTTGGTTGTAGGCTTAATCCCTGGCTCTGTCAGGGTACATGTGGGAGGCAACCAAACTGTGGCTCTTTTACATTTTAAAATATATGTATATATATTTATTGATTTCAGAGAGGAAGGGAGAGGGAGAGAGATAGAAACATCAACGATGACAGAGACTAGTTGATAGGCTGCCTCCTACACATCCCCTACTGGGGATCAAGCCCACAATCTGGGCATATGCCTGTGACCACAATCGAATTTGAGACCCTTCAGTCCGCAGGCTGATGCTCTATCCACTGAGCCAAACTGGCTAGGGCTCTCACATGTTTGTTTGTTTTTTTCTCTCTATCTCTCCCTCCCCCCTTCCACTCTCTCTAAATATCAATGGGGGAAAATGCTGACAAATCCCAAGTTTCTATCTTCTGCCTGGACCTCTCTGCTGAACGCCATCAATCAGTCAGGGCTCAGTCAGGAGCCAGACACCACACAGTAATTTGATCATGGATAGTTTAATATGATTGTAACAGGGGAGGATTGGCTAGCAATTAGTGAAGAAAACTAAATATAGGTATAGCAGCCGCTCCCCTAGGACTGAGATGCAGCTAGTTAGAGAGGGTATAGCTATAGCTCACAAGATGGTGGAGAAGTCTGGCAAGCCGCTGCATCAGTAGGGCTTCTCTTGGGCACTGGAGAAGCTGTCGCTGCTTGGGGCTGCACCCTGGAACTTGCTGCAGAGCTGCATAAGAGAGTATGGGGAAGCCATCTGTGAAGAGGTATCTCATGCTGCTGGCTGCCAGGTACCAACTATGCCTCACTGTAAGGGCTGGGCACTGCAGACACTGTACCCACTGTAGGGGCTGGGCACCGTGGGCATTGTGCACATTGTAGTGCCTGCCAAGAGGAGTTCACAGGAACTAGGAAGAGCACTCCTTCCTACTTCAATGTCACTCCAGTGCTAGGGACAAGGAACTTAGTACCATGCCAGAGGGCAAAGTAAATTTTTTACCGGGTCTGGCTCCATCACCACAGAGCTGGTGGACTTTGGAGCTGAGAAGCAATTAATTGATAACTGGTCTACTCCAGACTTGTGATCAACTGCCTACTTGACATTTCCACTAGGATGTCTGATAGACATCTCAAACTTATGTGTCCAAAACAGGACTCGTGTCCCAAATCTGCCCTCCCCGAGCTCTTCCCATCGTCCAGCTGCTCAGGCCCCACACCCCAAGTCACTGCTGACTTGCTTTCTCTCACTCCTCATATATAGCTGGTGAGGAAAACCTCTTGGCTCTGCCTTCAAAACAGCTCTGTAATCTGACCACTTGTCACCCTATCCACTGTTACTTTCCCTGTTCTAGTCATCATCTTCCCTGTTCTAAACTTCTGTGTATTAATAGAAGAGTTGGGGTACAATAAGGCCAACAGGGTCAGGAGATGACTGCTATTGAAGAGACAGGCTGTTAGACTCAGTCCCAAGAGGGGAAGGCACACCATAGCTGACCCTGTAGGAGGCTACACGGGGAAGCACCAGGGCCTGTCAGGTCAGGAGGCAGTGGAGAGGAGGGCAGCGTGGGCAAGCACCTTTACTGTGGTGTCCACGGGAAGGAGCAGGCAAGGCAGAGTAAGCAGGCTTAGGATTGGCTAGTGTTAACAGTTTCAGTGGGCTCCAGGCACAGGGCTGTCCCTTGTGAGATG
This sequence comes from Murina feae, assembly GCA_004026665.1. NCBI lineage: Eukaryota > Metazoa > Chordata > Mammalia > Chiroptera > Vespertilionidae > Murina > Murina feae. The sequence goes on along the minus strand of PVJC01009223.1, from coordinate 2,124 downwards.
CCAGGCCCTGGGATACTTAGGGCTGGGAACGGGACCCAGCATGTGAGCTCAGTGAGGGAGGTGGTTGAGGTGCAGGCTCTTGATTGGTGGGTTTGTATCTGAAAAGCACAGCCCCAGAAGGAGGAGTCCTCCTGAGGAGGGGGCAGTGAGGAAGACAGGAGACACACAGTGACTCAGGCATATCGGGGTTGTCCAGAATGGAGTATGTAGGGCAGATTTTAAAACATCACATTTACTGAAGCTAGAAACATGGCTAATACAATCCCCTGCTTGAATTTCTGCAAAGATTCTGGACAGGTAGCTGGGTGTCTACCCAGGCACCTCTGAAGTTTGTTGTCCACAAAGCAACAAGTAAGTCAGGGCGTGTCATTCCTCTGCTCAGAACTCCCCCTTTCACTCAGAGAAAAGGCCAGAGTTCTCACTGTCACCAGTGCGGCCCCACCATCTCCCCACTAACCTTTATGACTTAATGCTGTCACCGCTCTGCCCCTGCCCCAGTCACTCCACTCCAAACACACTGGCCTTCTTGTCATTCTTCAAGTAAACAGACATGCAGTCTCCATCTCACCCCAATATCCTCATTTAAGTGTTCTTTTTTTTCAAAAAACTGATTCACTTGTTATTTATATAATTCATTATTTACTAATATATGTTAAATAATACATTAACTGTATATATATATTGTTTATTATACATTCACCCCCACTAGATTGAATACTCCATAAGGATAGGTGCAGGAGGCCAGGTGTAAGCTGACAATGTCCTTGCATCTGAAGGGACTGATAAGATTCAGTCCCCTACCCACACAGTTTTCCCAGGCTTGTTTGGATGGTGAATTATCAGTAGAATGAGAGCATTCTTTCAAGGCTTTCCCAAGAAATCTGTAATTATTTACTGAGATGTGTTGTACCAAGGTTTCTCTGTTTCTCTCCCTTAGATGTTTAGAAAAACAAAGAATACATTTCTGTTAACGAGCCTCCTATTCAGTGTTTGTGTATAAAAGACATTACGCAGTTAATAAAGTTGCTGCAGTCGATCAATGGCTTACAGACCTCCCATCCCCAGCTTTTTCTTGTCTTTCTTTTCTCAATTCCCACCTCCCTACCTCAGCCACCCTGGTTCACCTGTCAGGCTGGCCCTGACAATTGGCGCCTGAACAGGGACCTGAGGACCTGGGAATCAGACGGTGAGGAACTCCTCCAGATAAAGAGAGTGCACTCGGAATATGAAGGTAAGGAGGAGCATTTTTTTGATAGTTGGGAGTAAAACATGGGACAGCTAGAATCTAGAGAAAATGCGCTTTATGGGCAAATGTTAAAGTCTATGCTTAATAGTAAAGTAACTAAAGTTAGTGACAAGCAAGTAGAAAAAATTTTAAAATTCATTCAGGAGGTCTGTCCTTGGTTTCCTGAGGAAGGAACGATTAACTTAGAAACATGGCAGAAAGTTGGAGAACAAATGCGCAATCATTATAAAACCCTTGGGACAAGTAAAACCCCAATTGATGCATTTTCTTTATGGAATTTAATACGGAAATGTTTAGATCCCAAGTGTGACCATAATCAATCATCTCTTAAGCCAGGAAAAACGGAGAAGCAGTGTGATGGCATAAAAAGGGCATCAAAAAAAGACAGTATCTTAAAAAGGAATAATGTAAATTTTAAAGGCAAATTAAATCCCCAAGATGAGGAGGATCTTGAGGAAGCTACTGCCCCTTGTCTTAATGATAATGCGTGTGTTGTTCAGGCAAAAGAGGAGAAAGAATATTTTTCTGCTAGAGCTGAGGAGGAGAGTGATAGAGAAGATATATTAGAACATTTTTTAGAAGCGTTAAAACTTCTTGGCAGGAAAAAGAAATGCCACGGGGGCAGTCCCCGCCGTTCTCTGCTGCCTTGTGCAGCACCAGTTCCACTTTCCCCTCTCCAAATGGCTCTACAGGAGGCACGGAAAAGTGGTGAGGAATTGGGCATTCACGCCTTCCCTGTTATGGAACAGGTGAACCCTAACACGGGACAGCGTGAGCGTACTTATGACCCTCTTCCTTTTAAAACCCTGAAGGAGTTAAAAACAGCCTGTGCTCAGTATGGGCCTACTTCCCCTTATACTTTAACCATTTTGGAAACT